>OX376374.1:72916965-73100270 GCA_947369275.1 Nemotelus nigrinus
TTTCACTCATTTAGTGCTCTCATCACTTGATTTGATACAAATCAATCGAAGAGCACTAAAAGTTTTTAGCACTGTTTTTTTCGTTTAATATTTGACCAACTTAATACTGTTCAAAACCAATTATCACTCAATATGTTTTATAGTATTTACAGCTATATTTAGTTTATACTTTTACTGCACTGCACATTTCAAACAGTCCAACTGTTTTCATAGCATTTACTGCTATCTTCAGTTCTCATTTTATCACTCAAAGTGATTTTATAGTATTTACATCTGCTATGGACCGACCTCTTTTGTTCAGCCGCAAAGAGGGTTTTTAGTACCGACATTCACCGTTTTTCTTTTTTTCTTCACAAAGGAAACACAACCGTTTTCTGCGGTTAACAATAGTTTGATTTTGATGGCATGCGCACCTGAATAATTCCCACAACAATTCTGATATTACAATAATTCAACTGATTAATTCCCACAACAATTCTGACATTACAACAATTCAAATGGAAAAACTTTCAACTGGAAATACCTTTTTCTGTAACTTGAATTTTATCTAAACTCATTCGTTTTCAACTGATCGCTAACGACTGACCTGCCGCACCATCCATCATTGTCGCAAAAAACAAAACGTCGACGCATCAAAATTTTCGCAGCCACAGACTGCTCAATGTATTCCCACAGTCGGCAAATACAATGTAAACGTCTTGCTTATATTGCATTCCCGACCATGGGAAAACATCACAGAGTGTGACGCGATAGTTTGTTATTTGTTATGATGCGGTGTCGGTTGACATCGCATAGTTATGCTTGTGCATCATTGGCGCGACGAACTCGCACAACCGATAAAATACAATGTAAGTATTTGCTTACATTGCAATTCATGGCCAGGCGAATTCATCGCGCCAACGATGGTGTGTTTGGCTACGGATCAAGTTCCGTAGCTTGCCATGTAGACGGAATCAACGTTTTAGATGATAATGTTTACGACAATGATGGATGGAACTATTAACATCCATCCCCCCGTTAAACGGCCTGTTCAACCTCGTCCAGAATGTGAGGTAAGCTGTGCCTCCGGGGCAGTGGGACAGGTTGTCGGGGAGCTGATCGACAATGTCCACCCTTCACCTTGCACCAAAGATAGATGACTAATACGACGAACATCACGAGACTCTGGTATCCAATAGTGTACTGGTGGACATCATGTGCATGCCCAGATAACACCTTGCCCAGATGGCATACCTAATTTGGTCTTGAAATATTGTGTGTCATCACTACTACCTGTGCTGTCTTATATTTTCAATGCATCCTTAAAAACATGCATCTATCCTCGTTTGTGGAAATACTCCTACCGTCACTCCTATATTCAAGAAAGGGACTTGTAGTGACGCTCGCAACTATAGACTATTCGCCTTATTTATTAAAGACGTAGGTTTCATTCTGCAGTCATCTTCTGTTTTTCTTTATGCCGATGACGCTAAAATTTTCAAAGTTGTGAGAAACCTTAACGATTGAATTGATTTGCAGCAGGATCTAAACAGATGTGCCAGCTGGTGTTCCGATAACAATCTCCTAATTAATCCTGACAAGTGTACAATTATATCTTACACACACAAAAATAATCCTGTAATCTATGAATACTCATTTTTGAGGACATATTTAAACAGGTCAGCGAAAGTACTCAATTTAAGAGTATTGCTGAATCAATCCTTCACATTTGACAATCACATCAAAGCTAGCAATGCCTTAGGTTTTTTCGGAAGACGTTCGAGGGAATTCAACGACATTTGTCTAACTAAGACCCTCTTTTGCAGCTTAGTCAGACCTATTGTCGAATATGCAAGTATTGCTAACAACGCTTATAGTGATTGGTGTTTCAAATCCGAGGTAGGGTTACCACAAGGAACTGTCCTTTCACCATTGTTATTTCTCATTTATGTAAATGATCTTCGCAATTTGAACAAAACGGCACTTAATAGTAAAATAATATCCTTTGCTGACGATACGGTAATGCTGATTTCAGACCCTAGCTGGACAGAGAGTTTCAGGTTATGCCAAGTTCACATGGATAACGTACTAAGGTGGTTACGCAATCACCACCTCAAATTAAATACAGATAAAACTAACATGCGTTTTCCCTCACAACTGCAGGTCAGCCTAACGTACGTATTCTTCCTTTACACGATCAAAACTTTAGGCATAGAGACAACATTGCATGTAATGTCAAATGTAAAGCAATCCGTGTTGTAGACCATGTCAAATATCTAGGGGTGACTATCGATATAATCTCAAATGGAGTAAACACACAGAAGAAGCTAACGCGAAGTTAAGGCGAAGCATACACATTTTTTATTCTTTAAGGGATTTATTGACGATAGATCAACTAAAAACTTTTTATTATGCGCTAGTCCAATCTAGTCTGCAATACGCCATTGCAGCCTGGGGTGGCACCTTTTCTACACACCTCTTAAACTTAATTTCAACGCAAAGACAGATTCTAAAAGTAATCTTCCAATTGCCCCGTAGATTTGCGACAGCTGAGCTCTTCGCCATAGCAAAAGTATTTGATATTAAAAAACTTTACTTAGCCGCTACTCTCTTACAAGTATGTAAAACCCAACAATGCTCAAGATTACCTAGCCACAAGAACAAACCGTAATAATATGGTAGTTCCCGCTTGCCGCAAAACACAAACACAACAATTTGTTTCCTACATTGGACCTAAGTGTTTTAATAAACTCCCTGAATATTTAAAGAATATTAATTCGTTTGAAAGATTCAAATTTAATATAAAAAATTGGCTCCAAACACTATCTAAAGAAGAATTTAAAGCAACATTTAATTTTATTTAAGTCCGCATTGTAATTAATCTTCTATCTTTAAATTGTTAATTAGATGTAAGTGTTAAACCATTACAAATAAGACATAGATCTAAGAGTTGAATAGGCCTCCTTGCACAAGCGATGCTTATAAGGAGGCTACTACACAGGTTAATTCTAGTATGTAAGCCTTTCCATAGTTATGAATTTTGTGATCAATTAATTAATTGAATTGAATTGTATGGGCACCATATCAAAAAGTCGACATAGACCAAATTGAGTCCATTCAAAAGAGGTTCTTACGTTTCTGCCTCCTCGGTCTTCCGTGGTATGACCCTTTACATCTACCTCCTTATCAAGACCGCTTAAATCTTTTACGAATGGATACCTTGAACTCTCGACGTCAAAATTCCAAAATCTTATTTGCCGCGAACATTTTGGAAGGCACCGTTGACTCAAACTACTTATTAGGCCAACTTAATTTTAACACTAATAATAAACGTGTCAGGCTGGTTAACTTTTTGTCGATCCCTCAACATCGGACCAATTATGGTTGCAATGAATCAGTCACTGCAATAATTATATGCTTTAACGAAGCTTATTATAAGTTTGATTTTAATTTATCTACAGCATCACTTAAACGATTTCTGCATAAGAATAATTAATTTGTATTGTATGTGTATAGTCTGGATTAGACGAATTCAATAATAAATGAATGAAATTCCTCCTTTCATTCCAACAAAAAAATATGTACAACATTTTGATGTCGTTTTATTTATCACTCGTCTTGATTATCCTCCTCAAAAGGTGCTTGTTTTACAGTTTGATGATGACGAGATACAGTTGAGCTAGGTGTTGTTTAGAATTACAACTAAACATCAGCATAACACAATAACTACGGGAGGATTTAATTCTTGATTCTTTACACTTTTATCATTGGAATTATTATTGTTTGAATTGGATTAGAATGCATGCTAAATAACAGTGAATGATCGTAGCATTATTTTTAAACATCTGATAGATATACTAGCACTGCGGCACCAATGACTGAGGCTTAGGTTTCCAGTTGAGTAACAGAGTTAAGACACAACCGTTAGGCACTATTGATACATTAGAATATGGGAACATTAGATGTATGCTTATTATCACTTTGATGAACACTGGACGTTAGCTATTTTCACTGCCTTTAGCGCTGGTAGATTGCAAATCTTGTTTTGCGTTTCACCAAATTTTTAAGATGTATTTTCCGCCAGTTTGACGCTGTTATTGGTCACATGATTAATTTAAATCTTTTGTCTCCGGATTCAAACACTTCCGATAATCTCAGATATTCCCAGTCCGACGTCGAGCAAACGTGCAATTTGGTGAAATAGCGTTAATCTCGCAACGTTGTGCCGATATTCAAAGCCAGTGACCATAATTTCATCTTCTTACGTCCGGAAAGGTACAAACGGCGGACTCACGAACGATTCACGACCAATTCCACAATCTACCTCGCCTTCTGGCCGCGGCCACGACTTCAATCCGACTGTCTCGAGGTCTGGTTTGGGACTCGAGGCGAAAACAATATACCGTTATCAGTTTTGTTCTCGACTCGAATACCAAGCCAGGTAATGTCATATCGGACTAACTGCAACTTGTTATTTTTCAAATCGGACAACAAGTTACAGTTAGTCCGATAAAAAAAATACATTATTTTCGAGCGCGTTACAGTGCGCGTCGAAATATTGCGTACAGAAATTTCCGATGAAATTTCTGGATGTTACACGGTGTCTCCTGTTCTATTGACAACCGGTTTCCTCTCCCCGTCGATGTGATTTGTTTGTGGCCAACTTTGATTGGCAGCGAGTGCGTTTAAAGCTCAATCGTAACGAATATATAGAGGCGGCAAATCCAATTACCAAGAAAGTTTGCCGAATGCTACACTCCTGCTTATTTTCAAGCCAAATAATTACCGAAACAAATTTTACGTGAAATTTGGTATGAAAATTTCACGTGAAATTGAAGAAAATACCAGCCTTAAGGAAAGAGAAAAGAAAAATAATAAAATGAAAAGAAAACAATAAGAGCGAGCAGACTAAAATAATTTCGCTGCTAACTTTTAAGTTTTCATTGTCAATTGAGGTTAAACATATATACATATATAGTCTAATTATAATAAAAATCTTTTTCAATTCAGCTCAGAAATATCGGCTCTTTTTCAATATATGATTATTGTAAATATTCTTGTTTATTTATTTTTTATAATAATTGATTTAACATGTTTAATACATTTATGTAATATATAAAAATTTGCTTTCGATTAAGAAGAAATTTTCATTCGAATATACCTATTTAGTTCCACAATCAAGCTAAGTTAGTTGTATAAATTAATTTCTTTGCCTCCCGACTCACATCAGTTTTCTAAAAGCATATTATTCTGTTTGTATACAATTTAATCAATTAAAAAATAAATTTTGTTGTATGTACGCAATAATGCATTTCAATATTCGATGATGTTCAAGTTGGCATAGACCACCCGACGAACAGAAGGAGTTAGATTTAAGATCTAGGCTAAGATTTAGGTCTAATTAGGCTAAGTTAATTATAATTAGGTATAAGCTAGATCGCACTTTTAGTGTAAGGTAGTTTTTAAGCAAATTATTGTCATGGTAACCCCAGCTGCTGTACAGGCTAGGCAATACCATTAGTGCGTAAGAAATAAAATGTGTCGGAAAAAAATATCAAAAAAATAAAACGAATCAGAGCTAGCAGACCAAAGTAGTACAACCGCTTGATTTTGTGTTCTTTGTTAATTAAACTTTGTTAAAAGGTAGGCTTGGAATGTACGATTAACTAAAAATAAAAATATTTCAATTCAAATATTTCAATTATGTTCAAGTTAGCTCAGAAATCTCTGACAATCGTATGAAAATTGTGCTGATTTGCAAAAATCATTTACGCAAGCAATAATTTAAAATCATCATAATGCACTCGCACCGCAATTCACTTCATGAGAGCGTTCCAAATTTAATTTATCGACTGCAATATGATGGCTAAATCATAATTTAAAAGTATGTATAAAAAGAATAGAAGAATGTGAATAAAGGTAGTTGTTTTCTATCAACAGTGAAACGAACTGTTTTATTTCACCAAGTAACAAGAGGTATGGCTCGGAGCGAGGAACAAGCTGCATACATATGAACAAGCATTATGCGCATGTTAATATGTACTACAGGTAAAAGCAATACCAGTATTGATATTGCAACAAATACGAATAAACATTCATTTTTGAGCTACTTCATTTGGATGTACACCATTTTCATGTTAAATTAAAAAAAATACGAAAAATATATTTCTTTGTTAGCAGAGGGACGAATACTACACTGCTAACAACCGTAGAAAGTAAACTGTCATTACACTTCATTGTATTCACCATATTAAAAACAAAATTGATTTTAATCGAAAAATGAAGTTATGTTCCGAAAATCAATGAGAAATAAATACTAACAGAAATTTTAAAGTAAGACACACTTATTTTTACAATGTAAAATAAAATAATTAAGCTAAAAAATGTATAATGTATTATATAACCACTCTTCTTTTTTTTCATTATTTCTTCACTCTTCATTTTAATGTTTAAATGAATATATATATAGTATAGCTTGTTTGTACATACGCTGATCTCGAGTAATTTATTCCTTGAAAATCATCACTTTTCTGCGATTCACTTGTCTCAGAAGAAGCAGCACTGCCGGTTGTAGACGAGTTTGTTTTGTTCATTCTGAATGTCTTAATAATACTGAAATGCATTCAATCGCCACGTTCTGCGCCCTCACATACCAAATAACACTCACTCCTTCGTAGAGCTCAGCGTAATCCATACTAGTAGTATAATCGAATTCTATCACCACCCTTGCATGTTGAAATGTTATTGTAAACGATTCATGCTGTGCTTTGTATTAAAATCAGGATATCGGTATTTGGCGAAGCTTTTGCGAGTCCTTTGAAATTGTTTGGAACAGAATAGGAAGTGCAGCACTACTGAGGGTACATCTGTGTTGTTACTTGAAGGCAAGGCTATCGATCGATTGACTATTTGCATATACTTGAGTAGTAGAACTTGGTTGCAATGTGTTGAAAGGTTTGTTTATTTTGTAGTTTGGATACGACTGACCTCGAATAGAACTAGCCAAAAATCAATAACATTCTCTATGCGATGTATGCACGTAGCTGGTATGGTTCGTCTCACTGCATACTCATAAGTGCATTCTAATAACAAAGATCCCAAGGATATCAGTAAGGTTCAATGTCTCTTTGATAAATGAACATTGTGAAAGTCGAGGCTACGCAGATATACTTAATTGCTTCGATGGTCTGCACAAGATCAAGAAAACTGAAAATGAACATTTGCCGCTCTATAGGGAATCACAGAATATAAATTTTTTAGGATAAAAAGTGGAGTGTGATTCAGTTGATTGATTGATTGATAGCTTGGAGTGGGTCCAGAAGGCCGCTAGCATTGCGACCTTCTGGGTCTATTGTGCCTCTGCATTATGTCTTATAGGATGTCCAGCCTTCCTATGAAACTGGATATGTACGTCGACAAGACATTTGTTATGTCCCAGATGGATGGAAGAGCAGAGCCAAAGAGCTTTAATCTTCGTCTCGCTAGTGCTGGGCAGAGTGTGAGAAGATGTTCTAGACAGCTTGTCGTTTTCCCGCAGTCCCACTCCTTACCTATTCTGTGGAGATACTTCTTGCATGAAAGGTGGCCTGTCAGTGCACCACATAGGGCTCTTATACCATTTTTGAAGAGCGCACTGCTTCTTTCGTTCTTTTGTTATCGAAGCCAAGGTATTTTTTGAGTTTTTGCAACCGTCAAAATTAAGCCAGTAACTTTAATCTTTTTTCTGATCTTTGTTTAAAATACTGCCTTTGTAAAGCCCCAATACGGAAAAGGACCAGTGAAAGCATATTTGCTCCTTTTTTGGCTTTGATATCAGCTTCTTCGTTTCCTTTGTGCTCCTCATGGCCGGGGATCCATATAAACTCGAGACTTTATCACGCAATTACTGTGGGGAACGCTTGAGGGTTGCTCGACCACAGCCGCAGACGATCGTGGGATAAATGCGCCACTCGTTCGTTCCCGTGCGTCTCCTATGCTCCGGAACGAGACGTAACTCACGGACGAGAGAAGAAAATGTTCCACAGTGACGCCCACTCAATTGAATGCAACGACCCAAAATCTAATAAATAGAGAAAGTCACTTTTTGGGACTTTGTATATAGTCAATATTCAACTGAAATAACATTACGAATGTTCGCTTACCTTTATCTTCGTGAAATACAATAATTTTTTTTTTTTAATATGAGGTGTACCAATATTTAATGAAAAAATTTTCGTTAATTGTGGAAGTTATTAAAAACAGAAAATGGTAACACGTATACGATATATTTATATTAAATGAAGAATTTATATTTATAAAATAAATATTTAATTAAGAACCCCCTTTTTCCTTGTCGAACAACTTCTTCATCCATAGACTCACTACTAGCAATAAGAACGAAAATGCATTCGCTATCAAAATTTGTACTTCTACAGTTTCGTTGTATTCTGTCGTTCTTCACTTTTCTTGATCCATAAATTCAAATTTCCTAGTATTCTGTCTTCCTTCAGTTCTCATTGAGACTTCCTTATTATCGCATCCGGAATTTCTTGGTCTCGTTCTTCTCCTTCCGAGATCTAGTTCGTTTGAAAGTCGACTTGCATCAGAACGCAAACTACCGGACGATATTCTCTATGTATTTTCTTCGTTATCAAGAACCTTGAGAAGATTCGGTTGAGCGTAAGCTTGAATTATATTCTCTTCGTTAATTTCAGTCGAATCCTTCAGTTGTTTTGATTTTAAACCAGAAAACTCCTTTTCGATGTCACTCAAACTGCGTCCTTCGGTCTCAACAACTCAAAACTTTCTATTTTTTGTCTGATTGAATTCAATTTTCTCGACTGACTTATTTTTTTTTCTTACTGAATTTCATTTTGCAAATAAAATCATCAAAGTACTAAAATTACCTCAGACAACAACATTAATAATAATGTTCATTAAATATTACTAAAAACATTTAATTTATTTAACATGTATCTTGATCGTTAAACAAACCGTTGGTGAAATCCAGTCATGTCATCGAACTCCTTTAACAGCTGATGCAGTTTGTTAGCTTTACTGATATTCAAGATATTGGCTGCTGCCGGAGATAACTTGCCTTGTGCACTTGCTTCTGTTATTTCGTTAATGACTCGTCGCTTTGCTACGTTGACTAGCACATTATGGTGTGCTAAAAAATCTGCACCGATAATAGTTTCTGTACATCTGCTATGTAAAATTGCCATGCGTGTGTTTTGTCGAGTCCCAAATCTTTTAGAAATGTATGAGTTCCATACGTTGCTATCGGTGTACCGTTGACGGCATATAGTTTATGTTCCACTGCTGCCACTGCTTTGACCGGACCTCGACAGGCTGATCGTGGCCACAGCGTAATGAGTAGTTCCTAACCAGCGTACCAACTCCGTATATGTATACGGCCCAAAAATCCAGTGATCTAACCTGAGATTGTATTGTTGGTCAGTCTGGAAAGTTGGAAGAAATCGCATGGAACAGAAAGAGATGCAATATACAATTCGGCAACTACATACTCAAGCTAGATTTTTCGCTGCTCACATACAGCCCACTCTCGCAAAATATACCAACATAATCTCAGGCCGCTTTGACAGATAATGCATTGCGTAAATGGAGGCGCAATTTCAAGGTCAAAGTGTTTTTTTGGGAAAGTGGAATAAGTTGGTACGCTGGTTGTTATTACGCTGTGTCGTGGCATCAAAGATACCTATGAAGATACTTCTACGTCGGTGTTGAGCAGGTAGCACACGTTAGTCTGTCTGTCTCGAATGTGCTGGCGGTTTGGTTTATGTAGGAAATACATATTGGCCCAAGCCAAACCAACAGAGCCTATGGCCAATATGTGTACACCCCCTTGGTTTGAGATGGCTACGATTGGTCGATATTGGCCTGCATTCCGATCTGAGTGGGATTTGGGCACCAACATGCACCAACCAAACGGATTTGACAGGCTGACAATAGACAACTGAAGCTCACCAGCTCCGGCCATGGTGTGGACAGTAGCATCTGTTCTCGAATTGGTCTGTGGTGGCCCAGCCCGAGATGGTTTAGCTTGGGCCAATATGTATTTGAAGCATTAAAATGACACTCACTTACCGCCTCCAGCTCGCGCCACCTCCGTTTCTGATTTCTTATTGCCGTTGAAATTAACCGCTGAAGCACACTGCGACGCAGCCAGGCGCAGCCAAGCTGTCAGTTGAGTTGACTATAGTATCGTCTACAGCGGACGTTTAGTCCGCGGACTAAACACCAAATTCCACCTAAATTTTTTAGTCCACGTGCTGTAGACACTCGTGGACCGACCTAAATTTAGGTCGGTCCACGATTTCAAGCGACCTGACCTAAATATAGGTCGTGGACTATAATCGTTGTAAACACACGCGACCTAAACATTGATTTTTGTGCGACTATTAATAATGTATGTATGTTGAATATAAGCTCATAACATTCCCCTTTGACACAAAATCATTGAAATAAACATGTTTGAGAGACAAATGAAACGATAAATACAGTGCATGAAGGAAAATTAAACTAAATGACAGCTGTCATATACGGACGAGGACTAAATTCCACCTAAGCAAATTTTAGGTCGGGTTCGTTGTAAACACCTGAGGACTAAGTTCATTTAGTCCGCGCTTTAGGTCAGGTCACTTTTGGTCCGACTGGTGTAAACCGGTACTATATTGGGCCATTTAGACAAGCGTCCATGCGTCCGCGCGTCCAAGCGTTTTTAGATTACACGAGTCAAGTCAACTCAAATCCAGTTTTTTTAAGGCGGGGCTAAGGCGATAAGTGGATAGATTTTACACGCTTATGATGATGTTTTTTTGCTCCGTACAAATATATTGGTAACAGAAAGTTGTATGTATTTATCCATATGAGTATATATATCTACATATATATGTTTGTGTCTAGATATTCAGATGCATTCAATTTGTTTTCGTAATAGTCATGCACGTAAGGATGCAAAATATATATTATCCACATTATTATATAAGAAAATAATCATCCACAAAACATATATTTAAATGATCACCAACGAATAATCCACACATGCCACTGAGCGAAAGAAATCATTTTAAAATGTATTGTACATGAATCAGCATACTCCACCTCCTTCGCTTTAGACCCGCCTATATAAACAAAATCAAATTGACTCGTGTAAGCAAAACACGCTAGATCGCATGGACGCGTGGACGCATGGACGCCAATGTAAATGGCCCATATGGGTTTTCCATAGCCGCGAGCGCATCAAGTCGCAGCTATGCGAGCACATCAAGTCGCAGCTATGCGCAGCGAGGCGCAGCCAGGCGCAGCTCAGGTCGAAATGGAATCAACTTTTGTCGCAGCGAAGAGTTGCAATCAGCTGTAATTACTTGAGAAACGCGCGGGAGTTGAAATGTATGCGAAAATGTAAATAGAGTGATTTTATGTTTTTACTTTTTGAGGAATTCGAAAGCCATTTTTATTGGTAATAGCTTAGATAGTTAAAAGTAAAATAGCAAATTTGAAAGATAATTAATAGCAAATTGATTATAGTAATTTAAAATACTTGAGTAGTCCAGTTGGTAGATTACTGACTTCTTGCTTGTGGGATCCCTGATTCGAATCGAAGTTCGGACGAAGGCCCGCGAACCAAGCTTTGAGTTCACCTAGCTCTGATTAGGGACGTGGTTAAAAATCAGGGGTAAAGTGAGTCGTCGAATTCCACACTCGTATTCACATTGATTGAAAAAATTGTAAAGAAGCTCCTCACCAGCTTCATCTCCTAGACCCGTACGAGGGTTGTCGTTGGATTACTTTTAATTTAATTATGGTTAAAGACCAGTTTTTTTCTTCTACAAGCCAGATCTAGTCAAATGCACTTACATATTTATAACGAGAGCTTACATATTTAAACCTCGAGAAAGTCCACTCGAGAGTATGATTGCGAGTACGATGAAGTGTTTCACGGAGTATATTCAAAGCCGCAATCGTACTTCAGGCAGCGATACTACTTTTGAAAGCAGCGATGAGCAATTTATGCGTGGAGTACTCGCGATTATGTCCACTCTGAAGTCACATAATAGGCTTAGGGGTCGACGGAACATCTTACAAATGCTGACAGAGCTGCAGCAGGCAGAGGTAGATGAAGCGCTAATAAAAGGTGAGTTATTTGTCACATGTACCAAATGTGTTAAGTTAGGACTAAATTTCGTATAAAGCAATTATTGTACATAAATAAACAAACATTTTCTTATTTATTTTTCAGAATACGCTGTTTAATACACTTCAAGGAGATATTAGTAATAATCAATTCATTAAAAGTAATGTCAATTATTTTATATTAGTAATAAGCCTACATCAAACACCAATTCTATAAATAAACTTTTTCTAACAAAATAAAGATCATTTTATTCTATTCTGTCTTTGTATAGCACCTTCACTTTGTATAGCACACTTTGTATACCACACGCTTTTTCATTGCATTTATATAATGGCAGCACAATACCAATCCTAACATCATTTCTATTATAGCGAACTCTTCTATAACTGCTCGCAATTGCACTAAAAATTCACACCACACACTTCGAATTCAAACAATAACTGACAATTTTTCTACTTCACTCTCACTTAATCGCGTTGCAGTGTAACCAGGCGATTTCGTTGGCTGCGCTTGGTCACTGGTGGCTGCGCCTCGCTGCGTCGACTGTAATGCAGGCATAAATCTTCCTTCACACTTGCATGCTGCTGTTCCGAAGCGCTACCTAACGGGAATCGCGGTAATGTATGCTGGCGTAATGCATGAATCAAACAATGCTTGTAATGCGAATTTCCGATTTCCAAAGCTATTTTCCAGCAACCTGCGAGAATAGTGTTCTATACCACTAAGTGTTCTATACCACCACTGTATATATATGTATATATATATATTTATATATATATATATATATATATATATATATATATATATATATATATATATATATATATATATATATATATATATATATATATATATATATATCAGCAAAATGGTTAAGGGAGATAATCTCTGGAGTGGCCAAACCGATTGAGCTGAAGTTTTCGGAGGACATAGATGTATACAACAGGTAGGTCCATGATTTGCTAGAATTCAGATATCTTAAACCTTTTGGCGGCGGTGGGCATTTAAGTGAATTTTCAGGTACTCCTATATTTCCAAGCAATGTAAATTTTTGTTAAAAAAAGTACTAGGAATGAAAACTTATTATGTTTTAAGTTTGCTTATGATAAAGAAATTGAAATTTTGAGCCTTGTGTAGGCGCTGAGTGCCTACAAGTAGGCAAAGATTTTTTTTCAAATTTCGACTTGTCATAACTTCTAAGAAAAACAATGGATCATTGTAAAATTTTCAGAGCGTATTGATGTAGACAAGAAAGTGTGCGGGCAAGTCTGTAACTACAGCAGGCTCCTGAAAAAAAATCCTTCAAATCATCTAGTCTCCTGAAAAATTTTTGATTTTTGAAAATAAATTCAAATCACTGATAAATTTTGACTTTTGTCCAGCAAGTCAAATAAAAATTTCAAAAATTCCGCGGTAAACAAGAACGGCAACCCGTGATCAAATTACCTCTATTTTCAGCGCTCAAAACTTCTGTTCACGATAAGTGACGATCGAATAATGCGATCAATATGAAATTTACAGGACATGTTGGTATTAACTAGGTGCTGGTGCTATTTGGAAAAATCGCTGAGAAAATAGTTTTTGGCCTATAGCTTCCGATTTAGCCACCAGATTTCAACAAAATTCACGCGGTAGGTGAACCTTACACTAGGATAGATTTCATAGAAATTTGGTTGACAAATTGGTATAGAGACGCCAGCTACGGCAATTTTTGTCTCCTAAATATTGTAAATTTGCTCAGCAAAATAAAGGTTTTTTATCTATAACTTCCGATGCAGTGATGAAATCAAAACGAAATTCATGTGAAAAACATATCTTGTTGCGTTTTTAATTTTGTAGAATTTTTTTTGAAAACCGTGAAAGGGTTGCCAGCTATGATGAATTTCGTAATTTATTGACATTTCTTTATCGAGCGAAGTTGTCATAAAATTTCCAAATGGGAATGATCCTGCAATGACAATTAACAACAAATATTTACGTTTCAAAAATTTAAAAAGTTTGTACGATGGTAACCCTAAAATTTAATTCACTCCTATAACTTTCAGCTAGGGATACCAATCCCGAAACATTTTTTCAATCCCGGTATTACGGGATTAGAAAATCTCAAATCCCGGGATCCCGGGATTCGAGATTCAAAATTTAACACAACAAAATAAGTCAAGTTTTCAATAAACACATTATATTACGTGCCATCATTTCAAAACTACAACAATAAGTAAGCTCAAAACTGTATAAAAAAATATGATAATTACTAATTTATCTAATTGATGCAAATAAAAACAATAATTTTAATTATCCAAAGCGTTGACAGTATGAGGACAGATATTTCAAATTACAACTATTACAAATTACAACAAAAAATTACGACAAAAATCACAACAACAAATCACAACTCTTAAAATTGAGATACAGAATAAAGTAACATATGAAAAATTCTGCCAAAGTTCATTGGGTTTTTCGGAAGTAACATTGAAGCAATAGCAAAGTATCCAAAGCATCGTCTCCAAGCCTGCTTCTAAATTTATTCCCGATGTTGTACGCCGCAGAAACGGTCGATAAATATTGGTAAGCCTGCTCCAAACTATGCGAGTGCCACCACTTTCGAACAGATTTATTTCTTTTGCAATGGTTTTAATTAGATTAGTTTCTTGCGGCATTTCATGATTGATTATTTTCATACTTTTGCAGCTCTTCTTGAAGCATAAATTGACGACTACCTTGTTCTGATTCAATATAGGTATCTACTGGGTTCTCCTCATTTCTTTGGCTAGCAAGTAAAGGGTTCAGCATCTAGATCATTGAAGTATTCTTTTTTAAATATTAACGTTGCGTGAGAGATTCTATTTCACTTGGTAAATGTTTGCTGGCACAATGTAGATTCTGGAGATAGCTTAGCTAACCAGATAGCTTAGTACACGGACGCTCTTTTATTCGGTCCAATATTGCAATTTCCATAGCATTCACAAGAATGGACCGTTTTTCTCCTAGCAGCCTAAATAAAAATCTTGATGAAGTATTAACAGTGCATAAATTTGTATCTTTGCGATTTAAGGCCTCCACAGTCAATTTTACAAGGAGTAAAACTTCAATAAGTTTCTGAATCGAATCAAACTCAGTTCTTTTTAATCGCTCTGGATATTGCAGGCCTATTAATGTATACTATTTTTCAAAGTAGAAAACCGTTCGAGCATTGTCAAGAGACTATTTCATCTTTACAATCCAGTAAATGAGACAGTTAAATGCCTTGCTTGGATTTGACATACATAGTTTTGAAGATCGTTATTATTTTTCGTTGGAGCTTTTTTAAAATATAAAACTACCTTACGAACTTTCTTTATGCATGCGCTGATGTCCTCCGTCACATCTAGCGTGTCTTGCAGGCGAGCGGGTTCAACGTAGTAGCCTGATTCAGGACCGTCCAAATCTTCGTGGTCGTCGTCCAGACTATCAGCTGCTTCATCAACTCTTTAATCTGGAATGGACCTCATATTATAGAGAACATCGCAAACTGCTAAAAGGATGGAAACTAGTCTGCCTACTTTTCGCATTTCATTTGACCCATCAGTTATGATGGTAACAATGTCTTTTCCAAGAGAAACATCAAACTCAGCAAAACGCTTTTTTAATATATCTAGGTAGTTTGCAGCTGTCATTGATATCCTCACTCACACCAAGCTCCAGTAAGAGTTCACTAAGTAGAAGTTAATATTTGTGTAGCGCCAGTGAGATAGTAGAAATGGAGTGGACATGCCCATAATATTTACATTGAAGGGGATGGTAGTAATTTTTTGTCTGCTCATTGTCAAATCGGGTCAAATCCAAGTAGTTCCCCTCCAATTTGACAATGAGAGCGAAATGGCGTAAAGGCAGCTTTAACATGCTTTCTGCGCGAGAGGATTGAAGGGGCTAATGGTGGAAAGTTATACCGTCCGTGTCCAGGGGCTATGTAGCGCCTATTTGTAGTCGGGGTCCACTCATCAAACGTCAAACTGAACCGTTCACGTGAGGCACTAGCCTATCTTATCTTATTTTTTATTATTTTTTTATTCTGCTTGCATAGCCCACAACCTTTTTTTTTTAATGTTGTTGAGGATTTTGGTAAATTTGTGTATGCATTCGCTAGTATTAATTTCCTCAAATCATTCGAAGTAACGAATGCACTAAATGCGAAACAGTCCATACTTATTTATCTACAAACCCCTTTGTATTCTCTTGTTAACTGTTACATCGGTTTGTTTTGCTCTATTCATTACGCATTTTGATGTGAACCTGCATGCTAATTGCTTTCTCATAAATATGGATTCTATTTGCTCTTTTCGAGCCTTAACGTAATTTGATTGCCTATTATGCTTGACTCCCGTCCCCGGAATCCAGGCCAATTTATGATCCCGAAAATCCCGGGACTAGAACTCATCAATCCCGGGATTTTCGGGACCAGAAATTAGTCGGGATCCCGGGATCCGGGATCCCGGGATTGGATTCCCTACTTACAGCGCAGCTATTCAATCGAAAAGAAATTCATAGGCTGGGTTTAACACAACGTGAAGCAGCTATGGTGCTAGCACATGATTGCCAGCACCGGACAGGTTCGTAAATATTGCACCAACAGATGTTTCCATTTTCTATTCATAAGCAAACCATTTACAATAAAATAAGCAACCGATATTTAAATTTTTCGAGTTTTGGAAATTTTATTGTTTGTTAGTTGAATCTATAACCAAGTTTATTAGCTTATTCATCTACATCATCCCCTTTCTATGGTAAGCATAATTTATGACAAACGACTTCGATTATATAAAAGCACTAAAAGATTATATAAAAGCAAAGCATCTAAGTTATATATCTATATGCTTTTAGAATCGTCAAAAATTGGTGCAACTGCACCAAGCTGTTTATATAATAGGTGCGTTTTTTTGCTCCGATGCAGTGCAGAGTACAACTATGCCGGAAAAACGACGATCTAGTATAAAACAGAAGTGCATTCGCTAAACCTGACATAGGTTGCTATATTCGCTGTGGTCCCACAAAACAGCTGAAAAAGAGGGAGAAAATAACGAGTATACACTACCACAATCGATAGAAAATAGAAAAAAAAACTACCAGAAAATTAATTCTTTTAACTTTCTACACATTATGAGGGCCTTTTCTAATTTCTTAACTACCAAAACATTCAACATAACCATGAAAACCCGAAAGCCACCTCACAGAAAAAAATACAACTTCTCATGAGCTTTTCTTTTTTCTATCAGCACATTCTACACTTCAACACGTGAACTACAAATGACGCATAGAATTTCTGTACTAGTGAATTCACTGGTGTAGGAGTGTTGTTGTTTTCAATGCGTCTACTCTACTCTCCGCTGGATAGAGGAGCAAAAAAACGCGCCTAATGTTATTTTATTTGAATAAAGCTCTTTGCCCTATAGCCTCCAGTCATGGTATCATAACGAAATTTATATGGCAAATTTAAATTATTGTAGACAATATTCAGTAGAAATCTAGTTTGAAAAACAATGATAGGGTTGCCAGCTATGATTGTTTTTGTATTTTTTGACATGGCTTTAGTAAGCGATTTTATCATAAAATTTTCAAATCGTAGTGGTCTTGTAGTGAAAATACACACCAAATACTAAGATCTTGAAAGTTTAAAAGCTCTTGCGAATAGTAGCCCTAAATTTCTTTGTATCCCTATAACTTCCAATGCAGTGATCGGATCAATACGAAATTCGCAGAGCAGGTTGACTTCAACGTGAGGCAGATATGATTTATTTTTGGCGTTGGTGCTAGCAAAGGACTGCTAGCACGAGGTGTTTTTGTTATTTTCGTACCAATAAATGCTTGCATTAAGTATTCACATCGCGAATATACAATATATAACAATATATATGACAATACATACAATATATAATATATAAGACACTAACAACAATATATAAGACAATATATTGTTGCGACTGCGGAGCTCTGTCGAGCCGTCGTCAGTGCAGCATAATTATGTTTAAAGAATCGTATTTAAATTTACCCTGCGTGCCTTAACCCCGCCGACTAGCTCAGTCTGGGCGTGGACATTTGGGACCACGATTCCTTCGTGCTACGGCACGCACACGAAACAAACAAACACACACAGCCTATGGGGAAGGATAGTGAGGATTCCATGTGAGGGTCATTATTTGTAAAAAAAAGTCAAATCTACTTCATCCTTATTACAGTCTTTATTGTATCTCTTATCATTATATCAAATAACAAAATTGGAAAAGTAAATGCAAACCAACAAAGAAAGAAAAAAAATAATAACTATTCAGCAAAGAAGATATAATAATCACTTAATAAATTGATATCCCAACAAAATAATGCACTTAAGCAAGATCTCTACTGATTTAGCTATTAAATACTGTGGGTGAGTATTAATTCCACCTCATTCCGATCGGAATCGGTTCACACCGATCTTCACATGCAAATATCAAATATGGCAATTAAAAATTATATAACTAAAAATTCAAATATATAAATTATATGAAAGTAAATCAAACACATTTAGCACCCACACCAAAGCAAAAAAAAATTCAAATTAAAACAAATCATCCAATAAACTATAATAAGTCATGAAACTGATATAAATCCATTTATAAAAATTATACTTATGGTTTTTTTCTTTTTCTGTACTAAACTATTGATATCTTTTGAAATTTACGATTACTATATTTTTGAGGAATTCACTCTTTTACGGAAAATAATTTCGGTAATTCACAGCTAGCAATTCTCATGCTTAGATAAATGAGAAAAATTCTGACCTTGAATCCAATTATTTGGTACTTAACTTGACCATCCAGTAATTGTTCTCCCTCGCCATATCTCCCTCGATCAATCAAATATTCCGTCAGCAATTCTGCCGTCGAGTTTCTGCCGTATATTTTGATTATACCGTGTTTTTTCCTTCTGAAATGCTCCCTTTCGTCCAAGATGCAAACGTTCAACTTCTGCAACTGATTTCCACCCAACTATGGAGTTTTCTAAATTCTCTGCATCAAATGCCAGGATAAAGTGTTCGAATTTTTACGAATATCGCAACCACACAATCAATCACTGATATTACAACAAATTTCTTTTAACTTTTTCAATCTTTAATCAACATCCAACTTCTGGATTCCCCTTTTTGTTCTTTCAAAAAAATTCCTTCACCTTTCCACCACGGTCAGACAAAATGTGCCCCTTTGTTCTTTTCTCGAAAAAATTTTTTCCATGAACCGCAAAAGCGGTTCTCTTCCCAAATTTCCCGTATTATCGGTTTTGCTACATCATTAGGGCATCCCCAATTCCATTTATACAGTCTCAATTAAGTTATAAAAAACCAACTTTACTGTAGTATAAACCGACTTTACTGTAGTGATTTGATAAATCTAATGTAAATACTCTCGATGTAAATGTAAATACTCTCGATTCGAAAAGGCATCGAACAAAACGAAGTGTCATGGAACTGCAGCGACCATGTTTAGTGGTGATGATTATCGGTACGAAACCAACATGACTAATCCTCATCGCATGCTTCAACTAAAAATGATCACATAATGCCAAGGAATCTATTTCTAACAACATCTATCGAAATTGATAGAAATCGGATCCAGCTACTTAAATAGTTCCATTTCAGAATGATCGTCTGCGGTGAATTAACTTTTGATGGCTTGTATACAATTTGTTCATGAAATGGGCCATATCCAATACTACATGCATTACAGCGAAGCCCAACCATCACTTTTACAAGATGCAACCAACTCTGCGATTAGCGAGTCGATTGGGGATGCAATTTTCCTTGCCATGATGACCCCATCTCACCTACACAGACTCGGCATATTGCAAGATGCACATTTGTTTTCTGATAGTCCACCCGAATTCGATCGCGAAGAAATGGCTGCGGTTCATAGCTTCCGTAGGAAATTCGACGGTGCACCAGCTCCATTAAAAAAAGATAGCTCCGAAAGTTCCAAATCAGACTCATCGGAAAGTATAGATCTTTCTCGCAGGAAGCGAGTTGATCAAGGTCAACTTATGAGTGCTCATGACTTGATGCTGCTATTCAAGGTCGGCCGAGCGAAAATCCCACAGCTTCCATTCCAGTATATTTTTTATGTATTTCGCTTGGGTCTGTTCGACGGAAGCATACCGTTCAACAACGTAAATGATAGCTACTGGAAATTAGGCATCGACGAACAATGTCTTCGGCCACCGAATTGGGAAGAACGGTCTCAGCTTTTTGATATAGCTGCGAAATCTCATTTAGCAGACAACACGCCATATGTGAGGTAAAACTAATTTTTTTTCTCTCTGTGAAATGACCGTGTTCAGCAAAGAGACTACCATTGATGCTTCACAAATGTTATATACATGGCTCAAAACGAGCTGGCATCATTCTCAAGTAACTCTACTTCCTATATAACTTGACAGACTTGAAGGAAATTTGTGTAATTTTCGTAAGTTGCTCAGCTAACTGCATCGCAACAATATAACAATACACTCAAAATCTGCACAAATCCTCTACTGTTCTTCGAACATTAGTTCAACGTTAAAATCATTTGTGTGTATTTGCTTATGCCACAAGTGTTACTGAATTAAAATGGGGTTCAAGAAAGATATGACAAGAGGATACCACAGTAAGAAAAGAACGTTTCTAATACTTTCTAGTAGCAAATGCCACTCACTATTGTAGTAACGAAAACTTTATAGGGTCTTTCATGAGTAATTGTCATTAGGCTAAACCCAATATGAAATCAGCACACTTAATTGTGTTTAATAAACGATATTGGGAACGTTTTTGCAACCAAAACGAAAACCATAAATTTGATCACTTTATGGTGGCCAAATTTAGTAGCAAAAACCAAGCAAACAAATCAATAAAACTCCTTTAAAGTGAACGGAATCTTCACAAGTTTCGAAAAAGTTTTCGTTGCTATTTCTATACTATAACTGGAGTTTGAAATTTCGGATGCTTATGGTTCCGATGTGAACGTTGCCACCACGTTGCGAATGAGTGCATTGAGTGGCTTTTCACATTGTGGTGGCAAAATAAGTGGAAATAGCGTATCCATAACTGCGATTTGGTGTCAGTTCACTATTATCTAGTATTTGACACCAAAAGTGCTCTAGTAAGCGGTTTTAGCATAGAATTTTCAAATCGTAGAAAATTTGAAAACTTTTGCGAATGGTAGCCCTAAATTTCTTTGCATCCTTATAGCTTCCAATGTAGTCATCGGATCAATACGAAATTCGCAGTGCTGGTTGACTTCAACGTAAGGCAGATGCGACATATTTTTGGCGTTGGTGCTAGTTAAGGGCTGCTAGCACTAGGCCTTTTTGTTATTTTCGCTCCAATAAATACTTGCATTAAGTATTTTCATCGCAATCATTTGCAATGAAAATAAGTAAACATTGTTTAAATTTTCTAACCTATGGACATTTTTCGGATGGCAACCCCAAACAGCTTTCTACCGCAGTAACTTTCGATGAAGTCACCGAAATTAAAATTAGCTTAGATTCTTTTATTACTTAGGATGTATTAGTTTTAAGTAGGAAAAGTAAGTAGTGGTAGAATACACACTCAAAATGTTTCTAGCGGTTCTGATGCGCTAGGGCTTTTTTCTGAATGAACTCGATACGGTCCACATACATCTGCTGATAAGGCGCCCAAACTATACACACATATTCAAGTATCGTTAAAGTATCGACTAAAGCACAAAAAAGAGTCTTAGTAAGATGTATGCCATAAAACTCTTTGGTTTGCTTCCTCACAAATCCCAAAGTAGATGACGCTTTTAATAAGATGGCGTTCATATGATCGTCAAAAGTAAACGCATTATTTAAAAGTATTCCTTGTCAGAATGCCTTAAGCGAATACTATTCAAAGAATATTCAAAGCTCAACGGATTAATTTTACGCGTGTGCGAAACAATAGGCGTGTTTTTTTGTTCCCTTCCCATATAAAACAGAACAATGCTAACCAATGCAGACGCATTAGAAACAACAACAACTCTCCCTATCCATAACATGAGTTGTTGTTGTTTCCAATGCGTCAGCTCAGCACTGGTTAACATTGTTCTGTTATGGAAAAGGGGGGCAAAAAAACGCGCCTAATGATACACTTGTCAATATAAGGCGCGTTATTTTGCTTCCCTTATCTATAACAGAACAATTCTATCCACTGCAGACACATTGGGAACAACAATAACTCCCCCTTTCCATAACAGGAGTTGTTATCTTTGATTTACATGGAACCTTATTGCAATTGTTAGGGATGGAGACTGGTACAAATTGAGCAAAGCATCCGAAGAGAATTAAATGAAAATTGTACACGGCCTTATTAATCACCCCGATTGTGAATGTCACGTCACGTCACGCTGACGTCGATTTACTATCGACACATGAAAAAGCGATTGTGGATGTCGATCAACATCGACAGTTGTCACGTCGATCAACAGTTTTCGTCGATCAAAGCAGAGTCCGTGACACAGCGAAAAATGTGTGTCGGAGATTTGAAAAAAGGACGAACGTCATTCTTTTGGAATCTCGTGTTTTGAATGGTAATGGTACGGGTACGGGTGGTAGTAATTAACGTATGCAGTGCTTAATTGATTCGCAATCTGTAGCACCCAGTAATTTCAAGCGAAATTACTGGTCCAACTATTTCGACGCACACTGTACCGTGCTCGAAATTGCTACATTTTACAATCAGGCTAACGGTAACTTGTTGTTCGATTTGGAAAATAATACGTTGCCGTTAGTCCGATTTGACATTGCCTGACTTGATGCTCGAGTCGAAGGTAAGAACCGGTAACGGAATTTTTCCTTCGCCTCGAGTATCAAATCAGACCTCGAGAGAGTCAAGTTGGGATTGTCGTAGCGTGAGGCGGTCGAAGGTGACGGACTTTGTGGAGTCGTCGTGGCGACTAGAGGTCAACGTGGAGTGTTCGCCGGCTTTCGGGCGTTTTGGTGGTAGTTCGAGTGTACAGGAGGATTTTCTCGTGATGCCCGGATGAGAGCTTCGAAGCGGCAAATTATCGTCCTTTTTTTTATGTGAAAGTGAAGACGAAAGTTGTGTCGGGTACAATTTACTTCGGTTTGCGACAAAGATATGTTTCAACCGGTGGGATTGGAAAATTGAAAATAAAAAGTGCAAGTTCAAAACAATAGCCCAAGAAGAAACCCATGTGTGCATTCACTGTGATGACTACAACCGAGTGGAAATGGATTTTCATGAAAGGGTGTAAAAGTGAATCGCTGCAATCAAACTGCAGTGGAGTGCAGAAAGCAATGTTGTTTTTATGTAAACATGAAAATTAAAACTATCTTTTTTTTTTAGATTAGGTCTGTTCCCGTACTACGGTTAATTGCAATTAATTGCAATGAAGTGTACTAAAACAGAGTTTTTTACTCCGTTTTAGCACGCTTCATTGCAATTGATTGCAATTAATCGTAATACGGGAACAGACCTATTGTTTGTGCCTAGAATGAAAATCCAGATAACAAGAAGTCGCATAATTATTTTTGAAAATAAGAAAACAAAGTGCATAAGTTTTTTTTTGTTCATTTAGTTTGAAGTAATTACACACGTGCAGGTGGATAATGATTTGGCTTTTTATGTAAATAAGCTCTGCAAGTAATAAATATGTTGTATAGATGTAAAATATGCGAATTTAGCAGGACAAACATTGGGAACGTTCTTAATTTTGTACTCTTGTTTAGGGCGCAATCAATTTTCTCTCTGCGCACAACAAAATTAATAATTAACAAAATTGAAATCGACAATATCCACGGGCTGCAGTTCATAAATCATAAATGTAAAGAGCAATAAACAAAGAAAAACAAAAAAAGAATATAATAGAGGAAGAACAAAAATGTTACTTCTTAGCCTACAAGTACTTAACATTGTATATATGTATGCAGGGGCGTGCACTTCATATAGGCACAAAAGCACTGCCTACCCTGCTGTTTTGCTTTTCTGTTTCGATATATTTATTTTACTAATATATCTATCTACAATCCAATTCTAAAATGTTGGTTCAAAATTGAAAAATGAATTGAAAATAATTACGTGTATCTGGCAACTACCTATATTTCATGCTCTAATTTCCTCATTTTCGATTTCGCAAGCATAGTCCAGCAAAATAAGAACAAAAAATACCCAAATATGAGCGTTGGAAGGCATGCAGCCTCACTGCCTTTACCTTACGCACACCTTCACATGAATTTCGTATCAATACACTACGCCCAACTGCTCTCAGCTACAACAGTATGTGTAAGATGTAGTACTATTTTATATGAGCCAAAGGCATGCCTGCCTTCATGAATTTCAGGAGAAATGATACCATCGCTGCAACGCTCGCTGTGCAAGGAGAAGTAATTTGCAGCTATGCAGCACAAGTGCACGACGGTGCTGACAAGTGAACAGCCACACTGCACAGGCAAAGTTTTCATTATGCGAGGGAGTTGCCAGCAGAAATACTTGTATAATATAAATCTATTTTTGATATAAAATGTAAGTGTTATCTTTGTATATTAGTCAAGTGTTAGTATTATTTTTGTACATTGTCTCAGATAGGAAATTTTCAAAATTATAGTTTCCTTGATTATAAATAAAAAAGTCGCCCTATAACACCACTTTGCATGACCAATTTCCGGAACGCTACTAACACCCATATCCACCACACTGCAGACACCCATATCCACCACACTGCATACGCTCCGACGCGCATATGCCAAATCCTATATATACGAGGCATCGAGTACGATAGGACTACTCTATTATCAGCGTTCTCAGGCAGCACTCAAGGGTCCCTGGAACATCCTGAATAAATAGTTTATTTTGTATTTTACACTTATATGTAATAAACTGTTTTCGTATTAAATCGTTTATTATAGTGGCGCCCAACGTGGGGCCTAACCATCGCCCCGAGAAGAAGTACCCGCAAGAAGAAGGCAATGGCGGCTATTCAGATGACCGATGAGCAGCTGCAGCAGCTTATCAGTGCTCTCCGACCATCTACCCCAGCACCGTCAAACGGATCGCTGGGAAGTTTCGCAAATTGCACCGCCCGCTACGATGGTATTCGTTCAAGAACGAAATTGGACGAATTCGTAGGCAAAATTAGTATCTACAAGCAAGTAGAACACATCGATGACCAGCAGGCAATCTTAGGAATACCCCTTCTATTGGAAGACATAGCGGCAACCTGGTGGCAAGGAGTCAAAAACGAAGTGACGACCTGGAAGGAAGCCATAACTCTCTTAAGAAATACGTTCGCACCAACTAGGCCAGCATACCAAGTGTATATCGAGCTATTCAGCCAGAAGCAAGAAGGGAATTACTCCACAGATATTTTCATCTGCGAGAAGCGAGCACTACTCTCTGAGCTGCCACGGGACGCACACGATGAAAGCCAGCAAATAGATCTAATTTTTGGACTCCTCAGTCTAAAAATCAGGCAACATATCACCAGGGACAGTATAACAGCCTTCGCAGACCTGCTACAGCACGCCAGGATCATCGAAGAGAACGAAGCGGAACGAAAAACAACGCGCAGAGAGGACAACGCGGTAGCCCGGAAACCCAACCTTCCTCAACCGCAACCAACCAACCGCTTGAAGTGCAAGTTTTGCAACAACTATGGACACAACATAGACAAATGCCGAAAACGAGAAGCACTTAGTCAGCGAGGAAACAAGCAACCAATGAATGTCGATCAGCCATACAATGTATCTTGCTACGGATGCGGACAACCAGGAGTGGTACGAAGCAACTGCCCAAGGTGCCGAAAGACAACGGAACCCCCGGTAGTCAATTTTTGCTCAGTTGGCACCAATGGAGTAGTTCGTCCACGTTACCGCCCAGTCCTCGATATTTCTGTGAACGGTATCAAAGGCTGTGGTTACTTAGACACCGCAGCAAGAGTTAGCATAGCCAGCCACGAGCTTTACAGGCAGCTTCAGCAACAGGGATGTAATTTCCAGCGTTGTAACACGAGCATCGTGTTGGCTGATGGCACCAGTAAGGACCAAGATGTTTATTTAGTCCAAGGAGATGTTACCGTCAAAAGAAGGACATGCTCCTTACAATTTGTAGTACTCCCGGAAGCTACAAACAACCGAACTCTGTTAGGCGTCGACTTCATCGAAGACGCTAACATTGTCATCACCTTTTTGCAGACCTGTTCATGGTTCCGCCGGTTCATCGTTGGGTTTGCTGATAAAGCAAGAGCACTAACCAACCTAAATAAGAAGGATGCACAATGGAAATGGACAGAAGAGCAACAAGCAGCATACGACCAACTAAAGATGTGTCTTACCACAGCGCCAATTTCGCAGCAGGCCGACGGAACAAAACCGTTCGTATTGCAAACAGGTGCAAGCGGTTTTGCCCTTGGAGCAGCATTGTTGCAAAGGGAGGGTGCTGAAGAACGACCAGTTGAATACGCTAGCCGTCTCTTGACTAGCGCTGAAAGGAACTACAGCACCATGGAAAGAGAAGCACTACGTAAGTTCAATGCCAGAATCGATAACGCAGATCAACCTATCCAGCCTCTAAAATTTACACCCGTAACTGCTTCATCATCGAGGCGATCATCTGAAGCAGAAGGGGAGTCTATAACACCACTTTGCATGACCAATTTCCGGAACGCTACTGACACCCATATCCACCACACTGCAGACACCCATATCCACCACACTGCATACGCTCCGACGCGCATATGCCAAATCCTATATATACGAGGCATCGAGTACGATAGGACTACTCTACTATCAGCGTTCTCAGGCAGCACTCAAGGGTCCCTGGAACATCCTGAATAAATAGTTTATTTTGTATTTTACACTTATATGTAATAAACTGTTTTCGTATTAAATCGTTTATTATACGCCCATTTTTTCTCGAGATTTAGAATTTCGATTGGAAAATTCTGCTTTAAGTACCAAAATTTGGGCAATGTTTGCCAATTTTTTAAAATGACAGCCATACCTTTAAAGTTTTGAGTAACATTGCTGTCTCATTAGTTCTTGAGTAGAGCGTATTTGCACTGCGTGACAACGGTTATAATATAATAAAAGTTATTATACATTGAGATAATTAAATCAACAAATAAATGAAGTGTACTAAAACTCAGAGTTTTCAGCATCAGTGTGTCGTTTGTGTGGAAGCGTATGCGCATCAAAGTTGATGGAATTTAGGCTCTTAATCCTTTCATTCGGAAACAAATATCGAATTGTCTCAGCAGGCCAAATGACGCTAGAGTTAGATTTAACTAAAAAAGAGGAATGCTATTCATCAGTTTAATCATAAGTATGATGATAAATTTACTTAACTGAATGCCTGCAAACACACTAACCGTTTTTTTTTTGTTTACCGTGTATTATATTCGCCAGCACAAAAAATATGTGGAATGACACTGAATATGTCGATTTCTCAAAGACCGATAGACACTGAAGCAGACAGCAGATTATCCTCGAACATGGAAAATCGGTGCAGCTGCGGTACAGGCTAAGTAATACCATTAGTGCATAATAAATAAACGTTGGGCCGGAAAAATATAAAAAAGAACACAAAAAGAAGCAGCAGGCAAAAATAGTTAAATTTTCTTTGTTAATTGAACTTTAAGTTAGACTAAGAATAACTAAGAATAACATAAATACAAATATTTAAAATTTAAAAAAACATTTTCAATAAAAAATATTTTGAATTAAATTCTAATTTTCGTTTGACTGTTATGTTTACTTCTAAGAGTATGTGACTGCCTATCCGGTGCAAATTGTTTATGCACGCCACTGTATGTATGGGGGCCCTGATACATTATAGTTCAATCATACTATTATTTTTGAATCTGTACAGAAGTAATTGAAAACATCTTGAATTTTTTTTCGGATAATTGCAAATGAGTTACTTGCTCTGGAATGTCATACCTCTTTGATAGCATTTCAATACATTAATGAAATAAACATGGATTTGTATTAACTTAACCGCTGGCCTTCTTATTGGGCGGAAGCCCTGGAAGTTCTCTTCTCATTTTCAGGGTCCGCGCAAGGCCCGGCTGGCCAATGACATAGTGTTTTCGTGAATTATCAGCTTTTCTTTAAAGGGAGGGATACTGGCCGAATAGTTAGTTTCTGGTTTTGAGTTAGTTTTTGATTGATATTTCATGGCCAGTATCAGTGGGTGGAGAGCCCCAGACCATCGGGGTTAGGGCTCCGCCACCATCGGGGGCCCGGGGCTGTCTGCCTCACTCGGGTTCCTCTGAAAAGAGAGGTAGCGTTTTTCCCGCGTTTTTCCTGTATAGAATTTCAATTTTCTGGCTCCGTGCGTTGTCACGAGCCCTGGGTCTGCTTAGTCAGCCCATGTTGCAGAGCCATGGGTGGTTTCCTTAACGGAACGATGCCCCCTTTTGTCCCTTGGATATTTTTATATACCAGTTTGCGGCTACGTAATCATGACGGATGAATGACACGTAGCATCCTGTTTTCTTGGAGAGCAAACCAACTCCATTATTTCATGGACCCACCCCAGCCGCAGCGAGCTAGCAAAGCGGTACCCCAGCATCCGTCGGGGTTGGTTGAAGGGTGCTCCGCTAATGCGGACGAGGGGCCTTCACGGCCATTTCTAGGGCATCCTGCTCTCGGGGCAATTCTTTTTTTGTTTTTTTTTTTGTTTTGCCTCTTGAATGGCATCAGCCATTCACACATCTGTTGGACCTTAGCCTTCTTGGTTCCGGACTTCGGTCTGGTTCTGAGTTGTGCTAAGGCAAGCAACACTCACATTTTTAAAATTCGCTGCAAATCATCAATCGTCACAAAAGGGGTTAACAGAAAAGAAACTCTCGCGAAACATCACGCAGCGGTGACAATGTAAGTATGAATTTTAGTTAAATGTATCTTGTGTATTATTTTATGTTTGGGTGCAACATATGCTTTTCGTGGTTTACCTCGGCGCATATGCGTACGTACGTACGCAGACTCATCACTGGTTGGACCTTATGTCAGCCGTTTACGCACGTCCATTTTGCCTTATAGCCCGTTCACACTTGGCTCTAAATCAGGCGATTTCGATCAGCTGATCGCTTTAGAGCTAAATCAACTTAAATCTACCTGATTACCCATACATTTTTTTCCCCTTCTGACGGAGTTAATCAAGTAGTACAAATCAGGTACTATTGTGAATTTTCCCGGGCTGAATTGTTCTCAGAGCGTGCTTAATTCCATCCGTGAGAGGGAGAGTAGATTTCAACGAAATGTCATTCGAATTTCGTTCAAATATAGCAAAAATTGGACAAAAAAGGAAAATGTGAGTTGTACAAAATGAAAAGAAAATGCTCTTGCATATTTCTGCACCATTTTGAACAACTTTCATGCAAAAAAAATTGTACACACAAATTCGAATGACAGTTCGCTCTCTAAATCTCCTCATTCTAAATCACTTCGGGTAGTGTGAACGCTTACCTGATTAACTTTGACAGCTTCTAAATCTACTTGATTTAGAGTCGAGTGTGAACGGCTTATTAGCTACTTTCTTGCTATCCTCCGAACTGCGAGCAACAAATAGCTGCTACCAGTGCAGCTATTCCGGAATCTTGGACAGCCCCACTGTCAAATAGCAAGCATTAGAAAAGGTCTGTGCGCGTACTTCAGCAAACTGCAGCAGTAACAGAATTTGGCAGCTGGCTTCATTTTGCTGCAAAATTTGGCTTGCAGCAAAAGTACAAAAACGACTTTCTGCGAATCTATTTTAATATATTAGGCGTGGTTTTTTTGCTCCGATGCAGAGCAGAGAACAACTATGCCGCAAAAACAACGGTCTAGTATAAAACAGCAGTGCATTCGCTAAGACTGACAAAGGTTGCTGCATTTGCTGTGGTAGCACGCAACAGCTGAAAATAAAGGGATAAAATAACGAATATTTTCTATCACAATCGATAGAAAATAGAAAAAGAACTAACAGAAAATTACTTCTTTTAACTTTCTACACATTATGAGAGCTTTTTCTAATTTCGTAACTACCAAAACATTCAACATAACCATGAAAAGCCCAAAGCCACCTCACAGCAAAAAAGACAACTTCTCAAGAGCTTTTCTTTTTTCTATCAGCACATTCTGTAGTTCAGCACGTGAACTACAAGTGAGGAATAGAATTTCTGTACTAGTGAATTCACTGGTACAGGAGTGTTGTTGTTTCCAATGCATATACTCTATTCTCTGCTCGATAGAGGTGCAAAAAAACACGCCTATTATAATAGATTCAGGTACGAGAACAGACCTAAAGTAGCTATTTCGTGACATTGGACAGCCAGAGCTGCTAAAATAGCAGCTAATAGCTGCTATTGCAAGAATATTGAACATACTCCAGATCGACTTATCTCAAATCAATCCGCTTCGGCATACAACGCGGCTTGACTAGTCCTAATCCACTTTGAAACCACGTTGCACAGTGGGCTGAATCCCGATTCTAGCTGGACAAAAGTAAAAAAATCAATGTCAAAATGTAAGGTTTTCAGGTATAGGATATTTTTCTTAAGGCTTCAGTAAACCTAATTCCACAAAAAATTTGTAAATATACCGAACATTAGTGTGTAAGAACTTACTGTGAAAACGGTCGAATGCAAGTAGAGCGTGAGACGCTCTCGTGGTACATTAATGTGACCTTCCTTTGTATTATCTGCTCGGTGACATCAATGTTTATTTCCGTTTGAGTGTTAATCTAACTTGTTTAAATACTTTTCAAGAAAAAGTTTCAAGCACTGAAAACGCCCAATTGAAAAAGGTAAGTTTATACCATTAGAATATAAGAGAGTGTCAATTTGCTACGTGGAAACTAAAAAATTCTTCACATTTTAACGCGCAACTTTTTTTCATTAGATTTCATTGACTTCAAACTTTGAGAGTTTCTTTATTATGGTATAATTAATATCATATTCAAAAATTGAGAGCCATAATCAACCATAAATTGAGATATAACAAAAATTCTGGGGTCAGAATTATAAAATTTAAATTATCAGTTTCAATCCTAAACGAACACTCCCCTTCTATTTATACTCTATACCTTAAAGCCCTTAAAATAAACATTTAATACTAATCACTTTTTAATGCTAAATACTTTTCAATTATGTTTTTTTTTTTAAATTATTATTGTTTTTTTTTTAATTATTACCTGTCTTAATGTTATTACAGCAAGAAATGTGTATGGAATAAAAGTGAACAAAGTGGTTCAAGTGGGACGTCCAACACCGGGAACTTGTCTCGCCGATTTTTAGAGCATGCAGATGAAGCCGCTGGAGCTACAGGGGTTGATAAACGATTAATATGTAGATTTGGAACTATTCTTCAGGTATTTATAAAACAACTTCCTCAAATTGCTTTCAATGGCAGTCCTTTTTTCTTATTCGTTCTTTCTTATTGTTGCGGGTAATTTCAAGCGGAAATACGATCAGAGAAGAAAAGTTCAATACGTTTGCTTTCGATACTGTCAAGCTGTTTGTGGAGCTCTATGGCCGGTACAGGATGCCTCCCAGCGTACACAAAATCCTTTTACATGGCTCTTTAGCTTTCAGAGGAGGTACAGCTTTCAGAGGAGGTACAAGAGGCAAGGAACAAAGACATGAGGCGATTCAGAGCCCAGTATACTAGAAAGTCCTCATACATAAAAACCTGCGAAGACTTAGTTCACATGCTTTTGATTTCATCGGGTCCTGTTATTACAAGCCTTAGAAGTTTCCAGAAGGTCCCGTTGAAAGAGCTGAGTCCTGATGCAAGGGAGCTGATCGCAGATTCAGTGGAAGAGGATACGAATGATAGCGAAGCAGAGAAGGATTCTTCGAGTGAATCGGAAAATGATTTTGAATTTTTGTAATAAATATGTAATAAAAATACTTGATTTTACTAGAAAATAAAAAATTCTCTTTTAATAACTGAAACACCTAATATTTATCTCGTATATTTTTTTTTTTATTATTTTTTTAAGCTATTCCAACCTTTGAGCCCTTGTTAAGCCCATAAAATAATTTTGTCCAGCTAGAATCGGGATTCAGCCCACTGTGCGTTGTAGACGAGGCTTTGTACTGACTTGGCTTGAAACGGATTGAAATGATATTCCAAAGTAGGTTTTTGGTGCGACTGGATTAACTGAATAAAGCTAGTTCTACTAAAGTGAAGTATATCGCATCGGAACGTCACATATATGAATAGAACCCAAATGGACTTCGAATTTTTCAATACTCAATCCCTCGGTTCGGGTCTTTTAATACCAAAGTCAGTCAAACCCGGTAAAATTTCGTGATGCCAAATCAATCCGGTGCGCGTATACAACATGGTTTGACTAATCCTAACCCACTTTGAAACCACATTTTATGCAAGGCTATTATATACGGAGCTAGTGAAATGCCACAAGCTACTTCTTCAAACAATAGGTCCAACCAAAGATGAGTCTGCGTCCGTACGTGCGCGTATGCGCCGAGGTAAACTACGCAAAGCATATGTTGCACCCAAACATAACTTTCCGAACAGCCAGAAAACTGGCATGCTCGTTAAGCAAACTTTTGTTCAATTTTTGATATGAGCTGTCCGTACGTAAAGTGGTGATGAGATACGACTTGAAATACGTTCGCTTATGCGCTGTATGGGCACTTATGTTCACTCCTGTTTGCGTATGTCAAAAAGTGCCTTTTTGCTCTAGAACCGGTCGGTTTTGACAGACGATTACGCTCGCAGACTCATCTTTGGTTAGGGCTAATATTTATACTTACCGCAGCTTTTGTCCAGTCATGGCCTTCATATAAAAGGCCTATCGCGACTTGCAATCTGACAGGTACTAAGCTACTTTTTAAAATGGTGTAGTCCTCTCGCTATTAAGATTTATTGGGAATTGCACAATGACAATTGTTTGACATTTCTCTGACAATTAGTAAATATTAGCAATGTGAATGGTGCTGCTCGGTTGAATCCGCGAATAGAGTCTATTTTCCTATTATCCGGAGACTGGTTTCGAAGTTTTTGTCGCGTAAAAGATATTTCGGTTAAGTGTCGTGAAAGTGATGTGTTTATTGTGCTGCATACGCGAGAACTTTGCAATTTGGAATACCTGCCACCTACTCTCGGCAATGTGAATTGTAAACAATTGCCGTTTGTGGTTGGTAGGATTTATTCCACTTTAAAAATCATCAAATTTTGATAAACGATATTTCGGATAAGTGTCCCGATGAATTGAGGTCTGATGCTAAAGACTTTTTATGTCTAAATTGCTTGTGAAAGATCCCAAAACAACATTGATTGACATGACATATGATTTTCCTCATATCTCCTGTAGGTGGATCTCGTGAATTTCTTAATAACCATAAAAAAACATCACTGTGTGGACTGGTTGGGAAAAGTAGCTTAGTTCCGCCATCTTGTAGGTTAATTGCTTTTGCGATAGGCCTTTTATATGAAGGCCATGGTCCAGTCTGCAATCCGAAAAAGGAAGCGTTCGGTATCGTTTTTAAATTTAACGGACAAATGTCAATTTCGGAACTCGTAGCAGTTGGTAGTATGACGGGAATGAAACGCTCGCTTCGAATTCAATCGTTCCCTTTAGGGTCGCCATTTTGTATTCGCGCGAAGGCGAAAGACGGTCCCGTGTCGGCCATCTCCGGGCCTATTCGAACACAATCCACAAACACACACTATACAGCTGAATACAGTGGGCAAGAGGTGAGTACAGCATCGTCTGGAATTTTTTCTTGAAAATTAGACTGAAATAAATCGTAATATCGTGCCGTTTGACTAAAATTTGTAAGTTTTCGTCAAATAAGAGTAATTGCGATTGGTGTCATAGTGAATTATTGCGTATAAAGTCAGGAAAATTCTGTTGAAAGTCGGCGTCACAGTGCAAAGTCGGTAGAGTCAGCGGCCATAGTTTTTGGTTTTCGTACGACGTCGGTTTGTATAGTATTGTCGTGTTGTGTACGCCGCGCTCGGGGAAGTCATTTGCAAAATTGTTGAGTTTGGCGTGTTGATATTTGCGAATTGCTGCAAGAATTGTGTAGTGCCACGGCGAAGATTTTTCGGTGCAGAGCATCGTCGCCCAATCCCAAGGTAAGTCTAGTAAATGAGTTGCCAAGTGCAGCTTGCATTATAAAGTGAAATCACAGCCTGTTTGAAATCTGTGTTTACAGAAAGTTTAATGCCAGGACATAACTTGAGCGCCTGACATTATTTCACTTAACTATTATTGATAAATTGACACTATTGCTCGAAGCGGTATCGAGTTGAATTGTAGAAAGCATGATTTCGTCTAGAATCGTTGAGGGTTTTGCGGGTACGGTGTCAGTGGTCAAGATGGTGTGCGAAAGATGGCACGTCAGGGAGGCTGGGCATGATGTTGCGGGAAGATGATGTTCGAAACAAGATTTGTTTGGAAGTGTAAATTCGCATTTTCCGTCTTGCACGATAGTAGATTTGAAGCCTGATTTCAGTTAAAATCATCCACTTCGGAGTTTCACACGCGCGCATCTTCCAGTGTGTACGTGACGTCAGATCAATGACCTGTTTTGAAGTGATTTAGGGGTATGTGTGTGCCAATTTCTGTAGCGGACTACAAATAACGAGAATGCATTATCTACGATGCAGTCAAATTGCATGAAAAAGCTTAAAAAGGGTTAAATTTCATGGCGACGTGGTGGTTTGCATAAATCAACAAAATTTGCTAGTCGCATTGGGCATGAAGTTCGACTATCACTAAACACAACAAAGGTGAGAATGTATGCGTGCTGCGAATGCCGTAGCTGGCGCGAGCTGAGATACAAGATACGACTCTTGCAATGGCGCGCACTTTTCGGCCATGGTTGCGATGAGATGAGGACTGTTCCGTTTCGTCGTGAGCCGGATTGTCGGCGAAGCGACCGCAATTCACGTCGTGCTCGTACGCGCTCGTACGCGCTCGGCAAATAGTGTTTATGCGTGAAGTGTATGTCCACCTGTACCTGTGCACCTCCCCCGCTAAAGGAAACAGTGGTAGATATCACAAGCAATCTTTGTTTTCTTCGTTCCTGCCTCAACTTCTGCTTCACGAGACTTTTCTCAATCTTGTTTTTCAACGTTGATTCGACAATATGTCATCAGTACCGCGGGGAATTAAATCGTCGAGCGGCTTCTCCGTCGACTAGCATGGTAAAAAATGTTATATTCGCTAAGAACTCTTGCAGCTCCACTTCAGTAAAATAATTCAAATTAGTCCTGAAGAAGTTACATTACATGGAAGTTGTTTGACATTCTGCTCTCTCCGTGTTGTTAAATAACTCAAGGTCTCATTAAACACTTTCTCTAACAGAAATGGGTTAGCAAAATTTGAGCATACACGTAATGTGTTGAGAGAATGTATCGCGAGACAGTGATGAGGTTATGAAATGACTTGGAGCGTCTACTGCGAAGCAATTTCGCAAGTCTGGGGATCCTGTCTGTACTCATGAGTAAATAGTTTAATACTTAGGTAGGCTATTGATTGTAGTACATGTTATTTGGATTTTATCTTAATACAATCGATGACAAGGATCGATTTTAATGGTAATAAAAGATTCAGCATAGACTTAAGGGGTTAGTCCACTGTTAAACTGCTCCAAATGAACTTTTTTTTGAAACAGCTACCAAAGAAAAACTATTCAAGATATCGATTTGAAATTTTACACGCATCTTTATTAAAGTTAGGAGTTAACATTTTCATTAGAAAAAATAATTAGAAAACAAAATGGCGGCCGCCCCAATGGATCGCCGCAGCACCGCCGAAAAAAAAAGCAAATTGCGCCTCGTAAATTCCTGGACAAAATAAGCGTCTGTGAACAAATTACCAAAAAGATTTCATTAGTTTTGAGTATAAAGGACTGCACGGGCCTAAATTTAGAACAAAAAAAAATTTTTTTACGATCTGGGAAACATTTTTTTGATAAAAAAAAATTTTTTTTAAACATTTTTTTGATTCAAAAGTATACCACATTTTTTTTAATCGCTTTAGGGCTCTAAATTTAGGCCCGTGCAGTCCTTCATACTCAACACTAATGAAATATTTTTGATAATTTGTTCACAGATGCTTATTTTGTCCAGGAATTTACGAGGCGCAATTTGCCTTTTTTTTCGGCGGTGCTGCGGCGATCCATTGGGGTGGCCGCCATTTTGTTTTCTACTAATTTTTTCCAATGAAAATGTTAACTCCTAACTTTAATAAAGATGCGTGTAAAATTTCAAATCGATATCTTGAATAGTTTTTCTTTGGTAGCTGTTTCAAAAAAAAGTTCATTTGGAGCAGTTTAACAGTGGACTAACCCCTTAAAAATAATATTTGCGAAATATCGCTTGTCATTAAGTATCGAGTAAGCTGGGGTCATATGAAGTCAGAAATAAAATCTTGACCAGAAAATGATTTAAAGATTTTCATTTAATTTATGCATAGAACAATACTACAAATAGAGGAGAAGCTGCAAATTGCTACTATAAAATGTATGCTGACAAACGCTGATTTCCGGTTAGGCTTATCGGATAAATAAGTGCTTGGCCTATCAGTCTACTTAAGCTGTGATCATATTGCCATTAAAGTGCAAACCGATTATTTTTGATTTCTGTTTTATAAAACCATAAACTAATAGGAAAACATACTTTACATAGACGCATACAGGCTGGAAATATTAAGTAAGATGTTTGTTCGAAAATTATAAAGTTTTATTTTCATATTTTTATTCGAGCTCGTCGCCCACAAAAACATTTTTAAATATATTATTTCGACAGACTTTCAGTTCAGAAAACTTATTTACCGCAGTGAAAGAAATCGGCCATATTAGCACTCATGCATGTGTGCTAAAAGTGGACTCAGCCGTTCATTTATTACTTTACTTGAAATCAGAGAGAAAAATATACACTACACCAAACACCAATTTCACGTACATTAAACTGTCTCGTGAAATGTCGGGAATTGTGGATAACATAAAATGATTAACGGACTAGCCAGGCCAAGTGCGTTGGTTAGATCCGCATGATTGTTGAACTAAGTTGGTTAACCGAAAAATGAACATATGGACGCTCAAACAATTTAAATTCAAATCAAAATTTATTTATGCATTTTGTATTCTGCGTCTTGTATGATGCGCCTTACTCATCCATCAAATCAATAAATTTTCCGATTTGATTATTATAACACATTCCATTGATGAAATGAACTAAATAGGAATCAAAAGTAAAAAAACAATACATGATGAGAAGAAGGTTCAAGCGAATCACGCTTCTAATCGTTTTATTTCCCTTGTATTTTACGATTGCTGTGGGTCTTACTTATTGCTTACCTTAGCGGAGTATGATGCTCAACCTACCACCGTCTTTTCAACCTTTGCGCAAATCTGTAAATTCCAATGGATCCAATTGAGGCTGTTGAGTCAAAACAGATGCTGGGAAGACGAAAGTTTGGCAAGCTTCAATTGTTTCGATCTTAAAAACTGGTCCGTCGTACATATACGTAGAAGTGTCCTTTTGCCTTTCCAAAATTCAGGGAGTGTCTTTATATTCTACCTCTTTCCTTCCACGTTCTCACCGGGCAACTAAAATTTGGCGAATTGTGCTTTTAATGGGCTTTAATTATTTCCTAAAAGCAAACCCTGGGTAATCGTCGAAACACCTTTATACTGGGTGGTATCAAGGCTGAGTTAAACTAATAGCTTGTCACAACGCTCTGCGAATTTATACGAGGTAGCAGTAGGCAAGCTATGGCCAGGCACAAAATTGGAGGTGATGCAAAGCACCTGATTCTGAATAAGTCGAGATTCAGAGCATGGATCAGTATCGAGTAGTGAATCCAATCCCGGGATTCGAATCCCGGGATCCCGAACAGTGTTTAGCCACTAAAATCCCGGATCTCAATTAGGATTGATGGTTTATAGTCCCGGGATTATAAATCATCAATCCCAGGATTATAAAACATCAATCCCGGGATTTTAGGGACTAAAAACTGTTCGGGATCCCGGGATTGGATTCCCTAGTATCGAGCCTCTTCAGCTGAAGAAATTATGCAGATCATAAAACTAAGCAATAGTGACCTGCCAGTAGACGATTAAAAGGTGGCCAAGGTTAATGTGCTATCCGGGAACCGGCATCAAGCCCTCGTTATTATAAATGAAGAATGTCTTCTATATCTAAAGGACTGTGGCTACACAATCGACTACGGGTTCGATTTCATTTATCTGAATATTTACCGAGGGGATCTAAAAATATCCATGGGAAACATCCAGCACCTAAGTAATGTGGAAATAACAGGTCTATCACGCTAAAAAAACACCTGAACCTGGTTCAGGAACATATGGATCAGAAAATGATGGCACAACTTTGAGCTAGGTGGCTGCCATGTTTTCCTGGATCTGAAATCGTAAGAGAAAGGAGCGGCCATTGAATATGACTACGATCTGAAAAGCACTAAATTATACAAAGGTGAAGTTTATCCAGATTAACCGTTACCACTCCAAAGAAGCGTCCGCTGCTGTTCGTCTTCATCTGTGCGAGAGCGAAAAGAAGACAGTGTTTATCCAAGAACCGGGCATGTGGATTGCATTTTAACAGATACAGACTTTTGCCACCTGAACTTCTAGCCTTAAGCTTATTAAGAGATTTATAACTGTTCTTGTCTTATCAAACTTCAGTGACAAGGACAATGTTGGTATTGTTTTCGACGCGAAGCCAAGCTATTCTAGGACGCGTCATGCTGCAAGGCACTCGAGCTGGCCTTGCTACCTCCCAGAAATCATGAAAGTGTTCTGACATCAAGTAAAAGTGGTGAATCACTATATGAGTTTGTATCTAACAACATTGCCATTACAAATATTGGCAATGAACCTACCTTCAGAACCTAAAGACATAACACTGATAAGGGGTTCTAGACATAACACTGATAATTGAACACTCTGCACAGCTTCTCCGAGATGGAGAGGTTTGTCGAAATGTTCATTGTCAGACCACATGTGCGTGGCATTTGCATTGGGGAGGACAGTAGTATATACAGGACATATGTGAAGCGAACAAACTAGCCAAATCTGGCACACTTGTGGTCTAAAGAACTACTCGAAATAGAGGAGGAACATCCGCGTGGCAGTGGATGTTTTAACTAAATATTGTTTGTTAGGCATGCATGTAGCGCGGCTGGGTCCCCTTACAACGGCTTCTGCCGGAGTTGCAGGTACGCGGAGGAAGAGGAAAGAGCTATTCACCTCTTATGCGATTGCCCGGCGCTTGCTGGAAGAAGGAAGCAGTTTGTTGGCTCATAATTCTTCACTTGTCTAACGGAAGTAGCGTTGGTGGACATGTAGAGGATTGCCCAGTTCATCAAGGACTCGGGGTGCTATCCACATAATACGGGCTGTGAACTTCGCGATGCGGTATCATATTGGGCCATTGTGCGCCTAAGTGCGCCTTCTCGGGAGTCGACCTAAAGGAGGTATCCGAAGAAAGGCTTGATCAAAAACCCATCACGTAGTGGTAAGGGATTTTAAATTGATTCGCTACTCCTGCCTTACGTAGGAGTTCCTAAGCGTTATTGTTAGCGTGTAGAATACACTTATGAGAGACACTTTCTAGAAATAATATTGTAAGAATATGTTCAAATATGTATACATACGTTCATTATAACCGAACCAAATAACTTATAACATGATTAAACGATTACAAGATATATTCAATAAAAGTAGCAATTGTCAATATTTACATATTATGTTCGAAGCCACTTCTTACATAAGTTTTATTTTTCCAGGAATCAACGTTCATTTTTACGGCGTTAATTTCATCGGAATTATTTGTATGCTAGACGATAAAAGAAATAAAAATATTGTGATGGTCTTGTGCATTACCTAGACGAGACAATTGAAAGGGCTTTTGCAAATTGACTTACTGTAAAATAAATCATAGTACAAAATGTTTGCGTTTCACAAACCACGAGTTTATCGGTCGACCGAAGGTTGTTGCATTTGCCGTGCGAAATCTAGCAGTAGCAGATTCACTGATTCAAAAAAATACGAAGATGATTCAGTCAAGTGTTTTAATTTAGAGAAACCCCGCCAAGGGGAAATTTGCAATGCGTGCGTTCTTCTTGTCAAGCGATTCAAGAGATTGCCGATCGGCAGCAATCGTCATTGGGGTCATGTTGTTGATGCTCGGATCGGCCCCGGCATGAAATCAATATCTAAATTCAAAAAGTTGAAAGAGGAGTGCCAACAGCAACAAAGACAAAATGCATCCGAAACCAAAGCTCTCGGAAATCGAATTTCATCAGTTTCGGAGAAATTTTGCAAAATTTTCCGGAAAAATAAGAAGAAACTCTTGGAAAAGAAAAAATTCGCTGAAAAGGCAGAAGACAATTCTTCCGACGAGAACTCGTCTCCGGGAACACCCGATTCTTTGAACAGCGACGAAGAAGGAACATATCGTAGTCGGCGTCGTAGACTCTCAGGGATAAGAAGGCGTAAAAGTCGAAAACCGGTAAAATTATCAAAACGACGATTGGAAAGCGTTGGTTTCTTCGATGAAAACGACTGGTCGTCCAGATTGTCATGTTGCGGAAATGTGTACGAGAACATTAAAATTGGAGCTCTGATAGTAGACGCCACGATGTGTAAACCATGTCCAGAACATGTACAAGTTTTCAAGTCTGCATTTAATGAGCCACCCTGTCAAGACGATAAGGAGAACTCAATCGAAAAGGCTGAACGAAATATTCCATTTGCACAATGTAATAACTTGGCAACAGCTCAGAATACACTGTCCTGCAATAGCTCCAAAGCGAACATATTCGCTGCTGATAGTATGGAAGGTTCATTAACTTCAAACGTAGCTAATACTGGTAAAAACAATTTGGCGCTGAAAAAACACCAGTTGTACTGTAAGAGACAAAATGAAAACTTCCACAATGAGCCACTATCGGCGGCATGCGAAACGCTTCAAAGTGCTGAAGGACCGACTGCAAATTCAAAAGCTTCGAATCAAAATGAACAAATGGCCATGCCCACATTGAAATCAAAGCATGCTTTTCTACATAAAATCAAATCAGACACGAGCAAGATGGTAAAGAACTCGATAGAGAAAATTGCAGGCTCTTCTAAACCGAAAAATCCTGAGCCAAGCGAGGTGAAAGCTACCATGCAATGTGCTGCATCAGGTTCGACTGGAACAAAAGGAGGCACGCAAGGTGACGTTGCTGGTGCGAACAAATATAGTGACAATTCATCGGACTCAGGATTCGAAGAAAATGTAATCGATCCGAATCTTCTGAATATGGTAAGGATTATTGAAAACTTGTAGGAGTAAATGTGTAAATTGTGAAATTTGTTTTGTTCCAACAGGATGTAAATCAAAGAAAAATCATAATTCGGCCGATAGAATCACTATTCCTGGCAACACCGAACTCGGTAACGATTCCAGTGCCACCTGGCTCACAAAGGCTGCCCAAAACAGTTCAGAAAACGATACATGTAAGTAAATGCAAATATCTTATATATGTCATTTATAGCCTAAGCCTAGTGATTGACGGTTTCAAGGGCCAAGCAAAATAATGTGAAAACTTCGAATGATTGTTTTGTATATGTTGATAGTGGAAAAAGTAGTAGGCCGTTAACTTACGCTTCACTTTTAGCTCATAATATTGCTTCTGGGTTATATGTGTTGTTGCTAAATCTTATTGCAGCGAAATTAGCTTACAAATAGAGAAAAGCTAAAGTACTACTACATAAGTCTGTGTCTGATACAATTATTATTATAATGAAGCTTTTCCAAAACTTCCCTCGTTTAGAAACTCCATCCACAACCAAAGTGGCAATTGATTAGATATTATGCTCACGAACTTTTATGACGATGTAATGGTTAGCCCCCCAACTATTGACGCCCGAACGCTTTTTTCAAACACTCTTCAATTCGCTTTTACAGCGGAACCAGTCACTACAAATATTTTTCATCCAGTCGAAGAATAATGAAATTTTCTATGATTTTCGAAACGCTAACTACTGATTTGTACGCAAGTTATGAAAAAGAAATCGGTATGGATTATTAATCATATTAGCTTATACATACACTTGTTGCCTACCCACGATTGAAAGATGGCAACGGAAAAAGGGCCCACTTCAAGAAAACAAGTCATAATTGTTTGCTGAACCTCCGACCTTCTCAATATGTAAAGTATATGACAGTCTTCCTCCGAACGATCATGTTCAATGAGTCTGATATCTCTGGAAATGAATCTTAACGCCTCTAGATCTTCGTAACGGGTTGCGGTGTTTCCATACTTGAATTTTCGATCACTGTTCGATTTTTCACTGGATTTTCATTTTGGTCCCCGATGGTTTTTGAAGATTAACTTGTAATTATACATTTATTATCGTCAAGCAAAGGTAATCTCATGAAACTTCTAAGTAATTGTTGGTTGCTCTGGTCATATTAATTGGTCGCGCGTCTGTCAAATCCCAGAGCTCTATACATGCTGTTGGTCGGAGTAATTCACCTCGAACTCCTGTCGATCTTATTTGGTACAAATTTCGGCGACATTCTTTTCCCTCGCATTCTACTATATAATACAAAGTACTACATCTTTGTTGGTGTCGCCAAATTTTACGCAGCATTTGCTCGGCTGCACTTTTACCCTTGAACCATTTGAATATTTTCTGTACTGCAGCAATAACCGCTGCAGTTTATCGTGTAGGTCCCGTAATCCTGCATTGAAGACCTTTTTTTAAGCGTTTGGACGTACCTTCCTGCTTGTCCATTTGTATGAGCGGGAGATGTAAATTTTTCGTTATTCCATTTCTGTCGAGGAAGTCTGAACTTTTTGGATGTAAACATTGACCCGTTGTCAGATACGATGCCATTTGAGATTCTAAACCTAGCGAATATCTCTTGATAGTATATTCGCTGTTAATTTTTCCTCTGGACTGCTTCAACCCATATGGACAGCGTCAACAACTATTTAAATGTAATACGGCATAAAAGATCCGCGAAAACAACATGTACACACTACCAAGCTACTGAAGGTGACTCCCACGTATGAGTACGTACTTTGGGTTGCTCAGATTGACGTTTGCACAATACCGGAATCCTTTTGCCAATTTCTCGAAATCTGAGTCTATCCCCGGCCACCAGCAGTAGCTTCTGGCCAAATACTTAATCCTCACAATTCCTAAGTGTGCCATATGCAACTCTTTAAAAACATTAGATGAGAATAACAACGCATAACAAACAATTCCTCTGGGTATGCAACCGTTTTGTAACATTAGTTGATTGTCCATTCCTTTGAACTTCTTTGCGATAATTTCGCTCCCGGCAGTAAATGTCGGTAAATAATTGTTAATTCCGGATCAAGGCTAGTCTCCTTTGCCATCATTGTATTTTTGGCTGGCTGCAAAATGCCATACAACTGATTAATAGTAATTACATTATTGAAATATTTAGCATCGATCTTAGAGGGGTAGCACGAAAAGTAATCAACATTTACATATCTTCCCGTATCACTATATTCAATACTATAACTAAATCCTGGTAAAAACTGAGCGTAGCTCAAAAGCCTCTGCAATGTTTGGATTGAATATCGAAACAAGTGGTTATTGTCTGCAATTAAAATGAACTCCCAGCCGTAGCAGTAATTAAAGAATTTATGAAGACCCCAAAATATGGTCGTTGCTTCTTTGTGTCTTTGACTTCAATTTGTTTCGCTGTTACTTAAAGGTTAAAGCAAATGCAATTAGTCTTTCTCCTTCAGTTGTGCGATTTGATAAAATAGCGATAAACCGTAAGGTGTCGCGTCGATAGTCAGGACTCTCTGAGAGTTTTCATCAAATGGTATCAAAATGTTTTCACTTGTCAAATCAAATTGGATATGTTCAAAAGAGCACCGACAATCTGAAACTAATATACCTTCTACCAGCTTCAAGTATTTTATAGTGGATGAAGTTTTCCCGCCAGATCTGGAATAATCTAATTGTAATAATTGTCCATTCAGAGGAATTGTCGTATGTTATCGTGTTTAATGTTCGTAGGTTGTTTTTGAACCTTCTCTGTATTCTTTTAGAGTACTTGCTTGTCAATTACATTGAAAAAGTTTTCAATTTGCTTTGTCATTTAATCGTCATTTAATCAATAACTTAGTATTTTTTATCGTAAGCTTCTTGCAACGTTTTATCGTAAGCTTCTTGCAATTATATAATCAAAGAAACAAGTGGTTGCTTTACTTTCGTTTACATGCTCGTCAATAAAATGCTGCCAGATATTCGGGTCAATTTTAACTGTTTACTTATTATTTGCATCAATGAACTTATTGTTCTTATTGTTTGCATTAATGAATTCGCGTCGTCCATATCAAGGTAAAGGTAAGATTTGTGGATGTCAAAAGTACTAAAAATATTTGCCGTTTTTCAAATTCTGGAATATGTTTTCTATTTTTGAGGTTAAAATTTATCGTCCATTTTGTTTTCAAAAACATCGCAACACAGTGTATATTTCATCGAATAGTTTAGAAATGGTTCTGTGTTCAAATGATAAAGAACGGATGTGTTGAACTTTAAATGAATTGAGTTTATTGATTTACTCGCGTCCCACTTTTGGATCACACGCGCCATTAACTATATATATATTTTGATATTGCACGTAAACGACGCTAACGCAACATATTGGGACTAGTTCTTGGTTATCCTCACTTACTTTGCTAAAGGAAATGACTGAATGTGGGTAAACTTTTCTAAAAGATTTGTAATTAATTACAGAGACCGCTGCACTGGTTCAAACTCCATTTCGAAGTGATTTCTATTTACTTTCACATCAATAAAATATTTATTCTTTATGTGAATTTAAAATTAGAAGCAATATGATTTAATTTACCACACCGGTCCCACTTTTTCTCACTTGTATTAGGTGGTTTTTTAGGTTTCAAACCGATTGCTTTGAGAATGTTTGGATGGCTGAAGCTGATGAATTAAAATCATTGCTTTCGTTCTGGATGTCGAAGCTTCAATAATGAATGCTAATTGTAAAGCTGATTTCATTGTGCGATTGCTTTCACCAAAAAGACACTCTTTTAGGTATTCATCTCTCACACCGTAAATAAATAAATGGATTTCTTAGGTTGATTTACAGCAGGCCTGACTTAAAATTGCAAAAAAAAACTTAAGACGCGAATCCTGCTACGTAAACCTCCAATGTACATATCACCATCAGGTTGTTCTGGTAAAAGAATCTTATGTTGCTCTGTAATGTCGTTCATGGATAAAATCAAATGATTTTTTATCAATGAAATTAAAGTTGCATATGACTTTGCGGATAGTCAATGGGGGCGCAGTCAAATCTGCTAACAGATTGTACTGTTTTGTACCAATTGGTTTTTGTAATTAGTACTTACTTTATACAAACCGGATCTGTAATAATTCGCATGGCCAAGTACGTAGTTGTAAAATGGCTCCTTGGTTTCAACACATTCTTTGAAATGAATATTAGATGTTGCTGCATGTATTTATGTTGGCAGATTTTGTAATAGGTCGATCAGCGTTTGTGTGCTCACTCTATTCACATTTCCGGATTCAATATTCGGTTCCATTGGCCTAAGTCAATTTCCAATAAAAGCTACAATGACGGTTTTTGTCAAAATAAATCCACCGAGACACTATTTTGTGAGTAGCTTGCTCTATCATTTTAATCCGTCATATATTTTATTCCGTCCTCGTCACCACTGATATGTATGCAAGATCCGAAACCGATCAAAAAGAAGCTAATACATATTATTAAATTGAAGTACACTTTTATAACTTAATGTACTTACGCATTAAAAACTATTTGGACATGTAGACTAGACAAATGCTTTTTCGGCATTAGATTTTGATGAATTAGTGTCTTTCTGTTACACAATTTGCATTTCACAAATTTCTGCATTTCTTGAATGCATTTCACAAATACTTCCTGCCTAAGTTGAAGAAACAAACATTCAAAACATTAATTCAACAATAATTTATGATGCCTCAGAAACCATAGAAATAAAGCCATTACAAATAAAAGCCGTCTCTATGAGGATCTAAAAATGCAAATAATTTTCTAGCTCTATGTGAATGGGGGGAAAAACGTATTACAGACTCGAGGAAGTTCTTTGATTTCGTTAATTTGTTCAATCCTTGTTCAATGTTCCAAGGTTTTCGCCAACCATTTTCAAAATACTGTTTTCCATATTCAAAAACTGTCTACTAGAATCACCACAATACCTCTTATCGACGGATTCGTCCTTACACAAAAGGCTATTGTTGAAGCTATTCATGAACTAAAGACAAGCGAAGGATCAGGCCCTGATTTAGTTTCTCCTTTCTTCGTGAGTCAAAGTGCAGACCAATTGAGCATCCCTTTGCACATTATGTTTAACAAAACCATATCTCTTTGTGTTTCCTTTCTTTCTTGAAATCCTCATACCTTACACACACGTTCAAAAGTGGTGATATACGATCAGATAACTATTAACGAATCGCTATTCTATCTGTTACCCCAAACTTTTTGAGAAGCTAGCTTTACTCGTATTATCGAGCTTCTTCTTAATGAACAACATGGATTTAATAGGTATAGATAAACTTCTTATCGAATCTCGTGATCTAGCCTCTAATGTGCTCTGAAAAAACATGAAAAAAAGGTAAATTGATGCGGTCTATTTTGGTTTAAAAACTCCGTTACTTTCGTATATCCATGCTTTCAATCCTAGTACTAACCTCCTTGCGAAACGAAATTAGTGGTGAGTGCTCCCAAGAGGGAATATATCAGAACGTTCTGCGAGGGTCTTCCAAGATCCTGGAGAAGGACCAATTAGCTAAGCTGGAATCTAAAACTCCCGGATGCTGATTTTATGAATTCCAAAAAGGAGTCTCTACAAACTTTACAATTTCTGGGCGCTCCAGTGATTAAAAAGCAGAAGGCATTTGTGCCTCTGACTAAAACACCAGATCTTCATAATTGTAATGCTGGTATACAGCTAGATCTATGGTCACCAGCGAAAAGTTCAGGGATGTTATCACGTTATTTGAAAATTTCAAATTGCCGGGCCTAGATGCATCCATCTAGGGTAGTCGATTTGTATTTTCGGCAAAACACTTCTCTGAAAGAAGAACGTGGAAGTGAAGCTTACACAAGCTTTAAATGCTTTCGGACAGAGCAAGAGAACTTTTGCTTCACATGAGGTCTAACGCCTCATGTATTTAGTCATGTGGATCTATGAAAATCATAAGGCCGACGATGGCACAAGTACCCGTGGAGTGGAGGACTTTGGTGAACCTGTTGTATGATCAGAAGAAGTTAGCCCCACTACAAAGGACTGTGTGCCTAGGTATCTATGGTACTATAAGTACCACTCCTGTAACAGCCCTTAATGTGCTTCTCACTCTGTCTTCACTGGACATTCAAATTCAGAGTGTAGCAATGAGCTCTACCCATAGACCCGACTCATTTCGGTCTAAGAGTAGGAAATAACTGTATTTGAAACGACACTGTTCTATAAAAGGTTCTATGCTTGAAATCCCTCCGATTTTCGCGATGGGTTCGGACACTCTAGTGCCTCTTGTTGATTTCGGGACAAGATACGGAGTAATCTTCTTGAGCAGAATTGACTGGAACTACCCATGTCAAGGAGATAATTCAAGATATTCTTCAGCGACAACTCGAAGACAGATGCTAGATTTGGAGCTGGCGTCTGTCTGCATTCGTGAACGACAGGTGGGTTTCGTCACATTTTTCAACGATTGAAGAAATATGAGTCGTATTGCTATTTGCAGCGAACTTCAAGGTGCACTGTCGGCACCAGGTAGACCCCTGACTATTTCGAAAATTGCTCAATAATGCAGGGTTCGATTGAACTCTGTCCACTGGTTCGATAAGGTGAATCTGCTCTGGGTACCGGGGTACTGTGGTCTTGGAGGAAATGAGATCGGTTCGACGTCCCACTACAGGACCCTGCGCATCTGGTTAATTGTTGCCCACAAACAGAGATTAATGTTTCCTGATGTGGCCGGGTACACATGGTCTTTCTTTCAGAGCGTAACCATTCGACTGCAGAATACCACCACAAAAAGAGCAGGATTGGGGCACATGTTCCGAATAGGGGCTGTGATGAATGGCTTTGTACATTCGGCCTAGAAGAGGCTGACTCTGCGGAGCATTTCCTCTGTAAATGCAGATCGTTTGCGAATGCCAGAAACTAATGCATCAGCTGGGATGTGGCGTGTATGAAGGAGATAGGTTCTTTTATCCTGTCCTTGATTCCTGAAAATCTGGAAAGCTATAGTCGGCTAGGGGTATGCGTACAATGGGTCATTTGGGAGGTGTGCTAAGTAACACATCCACGACCTGTTAATTTTCCTTTTCATTCCTTTTTTATTTATCCTTCTTCTTATTGCTAATGAGCGCAGCAATAAGTTTATTTTTCCCGCATCAGATCTTCATTTTCACAGCGCTGTGTAGAGAGCTCTTCTTGCATTTCAATCAATTGCCTAAAGATTTTGTCGATCCTTTTGTTTAGTTATCTAACCTGATTTAAGAGTTCTGTAATTTGCCTACCCTTAATGTCAGTTTCTTCTTCTTCCTCTCCTTCGGTTTCGTCCAAGACGGCTTCAGAGCCTATCTCTGAGACCACTTCGTCGTCCAAAGTAAGTTTAAGCCTAGTCTCCCTATTAATATTTCATAATAAAGTTATTAAATGTGAAATAACTTTTTCATCAAATATTCAATAGTTTCCGAAACAAAGATCTATGGAACACATCTGTGGCGAAACGCCCTATCTGAATTCTTGACTCAAAACTTGTATGCGCAGATACTAAGCCTTGCATACTACTTGGTAGGCATATACTCAAAAAACTAGTAGCCAAAACAAATTATCATACTTACTTGAAAAGGAATTCCACATTTTAATTAATTCTAAATACATAGTGTTTCCGAGAAAAATACAATTTCCACCCACCGCTTCTTTGCAGTTGGAAACTGTGTGAGCTAATGATATTTCAGTTTCAAAAAAGGATTCAATCCTTGTATGGAAAACTACATTCACCAGAAATTTGTATGTTCTGATAATTTGACCATATCTATGTAACTTAGTGATATTTATAGCTATTCTTGTGGTTATATGGTATAATTGTTTCGTAAAATTTTCCTTTACTAGTCTCTTTGCGGTAAATAACCAACTGCAATTCAACGATAACTTAACTACAATTGCAATTTTTTTTATCAAACTATTTAAATTTGTAACTACGACTGGCAAAGAAACGGGGAATTAAAATAATGTTGTCATTCTATTTCAATATTTGATTTATTCGATCATTTGCTTTCTCTTCGCACATGAAATATAAAATCATGTCACCGAAAATAGTCTTATTAAATCCGTTCCATATTTCAGACTCCTCACACTATGGCCGTATTGAATAATCATAAAATTCGTGCAATATTCAACGCTACATCTGACGGCGGCTTAACATGTCTCAAAGCTCCGTCATCGTCTTTACCATTGAATGGAGCACCGACGTCACCATCGGGTTCGACAATCGCCCACAAGAAATTCCTTTACGTTAAAGGAAAGAACATCGAAGCCTCAAATAATTGACGGTATTCTATAAAATCATTAGGCTAAATTTTATACTGATGTAAATCAAATATTTCTAAGTAAACTTGTTTGACCCCTACAATTTTACAATACATTAACAATGAAGCGCGCAAAAAACAAGAAAAGTAATTTTAAAAAAACTGTCTTCATCATGTTATATTCAAATTTACAGAAAGTGGGATCACAAATAAGTTTACTTAAGTTTGACAAATTATGCATAAATAGTTTACAATTCTATAAAGTTTTCCATATATGATGGTAATTTTTTTTATTTATTAACATTTTATGTATTATTGAATATAAAAAATTACATTTAAAGTTGTATGATAAATTTTAATAGTATTAAATAGGTTTAAGTATAAATGTAATTTATTAGCATTTGTTAGATTTAAGATGAAGTTATTCAATCTGTCATTTTATTTTGTGTGTACATTTGTACGAAATATATATCAATAATATACATCGAAAAATAGGCTATCTTACAATCACCACTTCAAGTATATTTCGTGAAAATTGAAAAATCGAATCGAAGCTTTCTCTTATCCAGCCACATCAGCTTCCTTGGATCAAACTAGATGGTTGTCACAACCCAGCTCGACTCAATTTCTTCCTTGGTTTGACGAGGCACGATTTTTTTGTATCAAGCTGTTAGCAGATCAAGCCACTATTGCCATTTCTAAGAGGTTAAGTTGAAGTTTTCCGATTTTTCGCTATAAATTGTAAATGTCTACAGATTTTAAACCAATTCTCCTTACTCGGAATCAATATCTTTTGTAGTACACAGAGCATTTCATAACATGTATATCTGTTAATTATGATTAACTATTTATTATGCTATGAGTAGTTCATTTTGTATAGAGTGCACCATTTTTTATTAGCAATATATCTGCCCTACTAACCATAAACATTCTATCTACATTTTTCAAACACCGGATTCAAAAACTACATACTCTATTACATCATTCTGCAAAATTTGGAAAACCTATCTTTAGTGGAAGTACGTTAAAATCAATATTGAAAAATGCACTCTCCATATATCTCCAGTACAAATCAAAACACAAATCATTGAATATCTCGAAAGCGCTAAAATGTAGATAGAGCCTTTATGCTTAGTAAAGCAGATATGTCGGCTGTACATCGTCCTATGTTATTCGACATGTATTATGTTAATATGTTTTAGTAAGAATCTGGCGATTTATAGTTTTGGTAAGAATCTTCCGATTTTTCGATTAAAGTTTTTGGCAACATTGGTCTGATGGTAAAATTCTTGAAACTTTCCGTTCAGTTCATCAATCATAGAACTAAGCTTTTACTGTGTATCACTGAATTTAATTTTCAGTAGTTCAATTATCCTGTTAAACATGAACCCTTACAAACAAAAACTTGTTTCTATAATAGAAAGTCATAAAATATGATTCATCGGTTTCGCAATGACGTCAGCAATCATTTCTAATCATCCAGTCGCTAATTTTTTCGTGTAAAGTAGTTCTTTACATCCAAATGCTTCGTCCATGTATGATAGCTATTATTTGTAGCAAGCCCAATAGTCATTTGACAAGCATTCGGAAATATTTCACAATCACACCGTTTAAGCCATAATGCCGCTTATATTGCCGTATCTATTGACATAAATTCAGCTTCAGCTAGCGTAATAATTGATGAATATCCAGATTTAATTTAACCACCATGGCAAGAAGAAAACGGATAGACGAATAACACACTACCGGTGCCAAGGTTTCCTCGTGATCAATATCGCGTATTTGGAAATAGCCTTTTACTATTAAACGTGTTTTGTACCACGTAACAGCTCCTGTAGTTTCACGTTTAACTTTGAAGACCCATTTGCTGTCAATTGCCTCTCTCCCTTATGCTAAATAAGTCAACATCCACGTGTCGTTTTCGATAAGTGAGGCATACTCCGAATCTATTGCTGCTTTCCAATTCAACGCATCAGAAATAGATAGCGCTTCTTCAATTGTGACTGGTTCACAAGTTCCGCAGACATCAGTGATAAACAAATTTTTCCTATCTGCAATTCGCTCGGAACGTCTCAGGAACATATCACTGTTATCGTCTTCATTCAATCTGCAATTGTTGTCGTTATATCTCCTATCCGCCTCGCATTACGCATCAACGATTTTAAATTCCACTAAAGAAGTTATTAAATCTACTCTCCCTAAACTCCTTTAAATTTGTTCATTGTTTAATTTATACACAATTCTTAGATATCATCTCGAACTGTCGCTCCTTTCATATGGCACTCGAAAGACACGAATCTATCGTTTCCATTTCTTACTCTTGCACTGGAGCAACAACTTGCAGATGATACTCCAAAAAGATATACTAAGTTATGTACTTTTAATTTATCGAATTTGATATTATTTTGAATTCCTAGTAAAATTATTTTAATATTTATTCAGCTGAGATTGTATTTTGAAATTTCAATGAAATGTACTAGTCGTGATTTTAAGGTAGCCCATTTTTCCTATATGAGCAGAATTTTACATTTGGAAATGTTAATAGATAATTTTTGTTGCATGTTCTGCATTAGTCTAAATTTATGAGCTTAGTAAGTGGCGGGCTACTTTCTCTACAACAGTTCTTCATAACCGTTTTTTGATATTGCATATTTTTCATTTTAGTCACGATTTCAATTAAACAATTACAAGATATGCAACATGAGATTTCACTCAATAACAACACAAATCTTCTAATTGTGACTAAAGTGAAAAATTTGCAAAATCGAATGATATATTCGTTTTATTAAGAAAAAATTGAACTGTTACTATGTTGTAGCCGATGTATTCTATGTCCATTATTGACTTTGTTGCAATAATTAATTTTTATAATATAAGTGGTTTTGAGCGCAAACTTATTTACAGTATGCGAAAACAAAACTGCCATGAAACATTGACAGAATAATATCTCCAATAAGGCTGAATCTTAGGTTTAAAGAGATTTTGTATGTAAAGAATGATAAAGATTTGTACATTTCTCGAAACGATTATTATAAATGTTAGATATCATACAAACTTGTAATACATACTGGAAAATATCAATACCATTGCATAGAAATAGTGTTTGAGCAGGATACGAAGACGCGGAAAGTTTGAAAATTTATAGAGAAATATTTGTAGCATCTTCGTTGATACTCGATACAATTCGTCCCAATTTGTTTTGTTTCTAATTTTTAATGATTAAAATTAATATTCCACTAACCATACTTCTTTAATTATTTCGGGTTAGAACGCAAATTCTAGAACTGACCTAAGTCATTGGAAATGTTATGGTTGATAATTTTGAAATAAATACTGCTAGGTATCAAGAAAACTCTCTGAGAATTAGATCAATGATGTATGGTTTTACTTCATTGTTATTTCTCTTGTCTTTCGTATTCATCTTAAAAAGTGTTGGAATTTATTGATGAGTTGGTTCACACATGATATCCATTACTTAAAGTTTCTTTATTCCATCAACCGCTGGAGTGTTGGGTGCGCATCCTGATATTATTCCTTGATATACTGATTTGATTGAAATTAGTGTGCCTATTTTCTGAATTCTCGGAGACAGACAGGGCCTATGCAAAATGAGCTTAATCCATAAAACTAGAAAAAATGTATTACGATTCGCCTTCCATCAATCCTATCTAATATGTCCTGGGGCCCTATTATGATTCAAATTCCGAAATCGGAATTGGTAAAATTTTCCGACTCGCCCATGATCGGAATTTCGTATTATGATCTATTCCGAAATCGGAATTTCGTATTATGATCTATTCCGAAATCGGAATTTTATACCTGTTTGAAACTGCAGACAGCTTCACTCGAATGGGCTAAATCGTTTCCAGATTTCCAATATATTTCCAATCAAGTGTCAAAATAGCTATTTAAATTTAAAAAAGTGGCACGGAGTTTCAATATTTCTTGCTAACATTGACTATATGGCAATTTATTTTGCTTTGCCTAAGTATGGTCAGTCGAAAATAACAAAAAATAAGGATTGAAATTTAATAAGTCGAAATAAGTCCAGTAACTAAGGAGAGTCTTATTAGAATGTAATATCACGAATTCTAAAATTGGTGGCAAAATTACGATTTATAACACACGTTGTCTACTAGTTACCCGAATTCCAGGTTTTACTTAGGTATATCAATCGAACTGTGAAAAAAAAGAAATTCGAAAATTAAAAATCCGCCAGAATCCGCCAAAAAATCCGACCACAAATGAGCTGTCGGATTAGACAACTCGCCTTCGGAATTTACAATCCGAAGTTGGCGGATTCCCGTGCAAATAGCAAACCATAATACGAAAATACGATATCGTATGAATTCCGAATTCGGATTTTGATTCATAATAGGCCCCCTGTTGCCAGCTCTGATCCCTCTAATTTGAGCCATCAATAGGTAGTTAACTGCCAAAAGACTCACAAAGGCACAACAAAGACCTGTTGTAGTGCCACAGCTAATAACTCTCACTTAGTCACTATAATCAGACAACCATGTGACTCATCAATAAGCATAGCAAATAAACATAAAATTAAAACGAATTTAATGGTTTGGCCAAAAAGTCGCACCGGGCGATAAAGATCCACGTGCATTTATTTTACTTACTTACTTTTACTTAAAATTTGTTTACTTTTACTTAAAATTTGTTTTTTTTCTCATTTTTTGTTTCGTCTGTAGATCTAGATCTTGTCTTGCCGATAAAATCAATAATTATTTCCACTGCTTTCAGAATTGTAAGATTATGAGCAGTTGACGTCTTATTATCATCATTATCGGCACTACAACCGGGATCCAGTCTGATCCCGGTACCCTTCAACAAGTTTTTCTACCGATCTCGTCGCACGTCGCGGTCATCCGATTAGCCACCGCGAACCTCCTAGGATCCTTGTCAACGCCATCATCGAAGCGCAAACAAGATCTCTTTTGTTTAAAATCTAAAACAAAGGTTTTTTTGAATAGCTTCTATTCACTCATATGAAGTAGGTGCCCTGGCCACCGTAATCTACCGAGCTGCTGCTAGGCAGATAGTGTTCAACTCATGATTGTAACGTCGCCGGAACCGCCCTTCTCTCTTATAAGGCCAACAATTCTTTGCAAGACTTTGCTCTCGAATGCGACTAGGAGGTCAGATTGCCTTTTACTGAGCACCCAAGTCACGCATCTATATGTGATTACTGGCAAGACCTAGTTTGGATATTCGGGTATGATTTCAAAATGTGAAGGCAAATGTGACAGTATTCTGATTCATCTGAATGTAGTTGAGTCGCAAAAAACAAAGAACCATTCAATTTTAATAAATCATAAAGAGTAATAATCAAGTCATAACTAAAGACTTTTTTATAACCATGCAAATATCACCAATTTTAAAATTTGCGACCACATTACGTTTTATAGCACAGTAAAAACCCAAATGTTAAGCTAAAACTCCATCACATATGAGCTGTCGTATTAATCGACTCGACTTCGGAATTTACATTTCGAAGTTGGCGCATTCTCGTGCAAATATGGAGTTATAATGCGGATATCGTATGAATTTCGATATCGAATTTGAATGCTCCCGTACACTATCATTTCACGCATAGCTTAGGGAACGTGGGCTCTCTATATTTAATCAGCTCAGCTGGTATGCCGTTGGCTCCAGCGGCTTGTTAAATTTCAGCCGACTTAATCGCACCTTGTACCTCTTCTATGCTTGGTGGCAGCAATGTTCTCCTTGAATTAGTGGAGCCCCTTCGGTGAGCTGACCGTTTAAAAGTTCATATCTGTAGAATGTTTTCAGTTTTATTACATTTTGCTCTTTTTGGCCAAGAGACTTGAACGTACATCTGGTCTGTACCTACGTCTTTTTTGTTTTGTTCTTATAATACAAAAATTCGAGAAACGTTCTCCGAAATGCAGTACTATTTTAGGTGATATATGTGTGATATGTAGGGATTCCAATCCCGGGATTTTTGACATTCTATTTCACTTGGTAAATTTTCGCTGGTACAGCGTGGATTCTGGAGATAGCTTAGCATACCAGGTAGCTCAGTACACTGACACTCTTTATTCGGTCCAATGTTGCAATTTTCATAGCGTTGGAAAGAATGGACCGTTTTTCTCCTAACTGCCTAAATAAAAAACTTAAAGCATTAGCAGTGCATAAATTTGCATCTCTGTGACAATTTTACAGGGAGTAAAACATCAATAATTTTCTGAATCAAATCAAACTCAGTTGCTTCTAATCGATCTGGATATTGTAGATCTATTAATGCCTTCTGTATACTATTTTTTCAAAATGGCAAACCGTTCGATCTTTGTCAAGAGACTATTCCACTTTGTTTTTACATACTTTTGAAGAACGTTCTCATTTTTCGTTGGAGATTTTTTTAAATATAGATCGACCTTGCGAACTTTCTTCATGCATGCGCTTCATGCTTGTCAGATCTAGCGGGTCTTGCAGGCGATCGGGTTTAATGTAGTAAGTTGATAAGGACAGTCCAAATCTTCGTGGTCGTCGGCCAGACTATCAGCTGTTTCATTAACACTATAATCTGGAATGGATCTCCTTTTATAGAGAACATCGCAAACTGCCAATTGAATGCTATGCGCCAAACAAATATGTTGCTCTGGTTCATTTAGTCTGCCTACTTTTCGCATCTCGTTTGGCTTATCAGTTACGATGGTAACAAAGTCTTTTCCTAGAGAAACATCAAACTCAGCAAGACGCTCTTTTGATATATCTAGGCAGCTGTCATTGACATCCTTATTCGCACCAAGCTCCAGTAAGAATTTACTGAGTGGATGTTAATATTTATATAGCGTCTATTTGCAGTCGAAGTCGTCCATTTATCAAACGTCAAACTGAACCGTTCACCTGAGATTCTAGCCTGTGTTATCTATCTTTTTATTATTTCTTTTACCCTGCTTGCATAGCCCATAACCTTGGTTTTGATTGTTGAGGAAATCTGTGCACGCATTCGCTAGTATTAATTTCCTCAAATCATTCGAAGTAATGAATACACTAAATGCGAAACAGTTCATACTTATTTATTTAAAAACCCCTTTATATTCTCTTCTTAAGTGTTGCATCGGTTTGTTTTGCTCTATTCTTTACGCATCTTGACGTGAGCCTGTATGTTAATTGCTGTCTCGTGCATATGGATTCTATTTGAACTTTTCGAGTCCAGTCGTAATCTGATTGCTGGTTATGTTTGGCTCCCGGCTCCGGAATCCCGACCAATTTCTGGTCCCGAAAATCCCGTGATTAGAAACCATCAATCCCGAGATTAGAAATCATCAATCCCGGGATTTTCGGGAAATTGGTCGGGATCCCGGGATTGGATTCTCTAGTGATGTTTCTCCTCAAGGCACGAGATTGTGCCAGTGTGCTTATGGGTCACTTGTCAGGAAGTGATAAGTATCCTCACAGCATTGATTATATGTCGGGTGTTTAGTTAAAAATGTAATGTCAAAAATGTAAAAAAACAATAGCTTCGAATTTAAATACTTTTGAATTTGGTAATCAGGAATTCTAAATTTTCCGAATGTGGTTTTGTTGCCCCAGTGTGAGTTGGATTATATCTATTATTTTTGATTTTAGTTGTACTTTAATACATCAACTTCGGTTCCTGCGCTACTAGCGTTTTAGTGTCTATAAATTTCCTTGCCATAAAAAAACAAGAATGTTATAAATCCCTCTATAAATTTTCACAACGCCACCTCGTGCCCTTCAAGTTTAAGCAATATTTGTTTAAGACCATATAACTATGTATGTTGAAAACAAATCAACAAATTTTTGCACTTTGGAGAAAAGGCTGAATAAAAATTCCACAAAATATAAATTGTAGTCAGCGCAAAATAAATACAAGAATGTAGTTGTGAGATGTTTATTATGAAGCAGCCGTTTATAAGATATTGTAGCCTAAAGATGTATATATATATATATAATGAATGGTACAATAAATTAAATTCTATGTTGATTTCATTTACTTCGTTTAATGGTAATGAAGAAACGCATCTATTGGGTACGCCATTTACGCTTTTTTTAAAGGAACTGGCTATTCTAAAATAACGCAATCCGCAGTTATGCAGAATTTTCAATATGACCATAGCAACTTTGTATTTAAATAAAACAGAATAATGGAACTGAAATTTATTTCAAGTATAGTATACATGCTATATTTAAGTATGTACTATTGGACTATGAAGTATCGTTCATATGAACACTGCGACCACGTTTGCAGCGATGGATTTTTTGGAACCGATATTAGCGGGCATCTAGCACACACAGGGTTAAAACTTTCCAAAACGTTATCATATGCTTTTTTGAAACACGTTCAAAATTCATTTCGCATACTTGGTTTTTTGAAAATTTATTTGTTGATAATGGGTACTTAAATTATCACTAAAATGGACGCCATCGTCAAAGGATTAACAATAACTAACATTCCACATATACACTAATGTATCCTGCAAATTTCAGCTCAATCGAATGACACGTTCACGTGAATCTAGACCACCGTTTAGATTCTCAAAATGGTTATGCCCTTATTTTTAAAAAATTCTAACGTATTTGCAGCGTAATTTTTTTGCTAATGGTGTACTTGGCCATGACCCGGAACTATCTAAAAGATCTTCAGTTCGATCAGAAAACTGTGCCCCGAAATATTAATGACCCTATTCTGAGAGGAGAAATATTACTGGCCCTATACAGGAGGAGATAGGGTTGCGGCTATTGGGAGACAGAGCTTATTAGAATATGTCCATAAGAGAGCTAATCTGTTCTATTGAACAACAAGAATAAGAACCGCATGGGAGGCGATTCAGAGACATGTTAGTGGGAATGGAATAAGGGACTCAGACGTTAAGTCGTAGAAGTCATAAGCTGATGCTCATAAATTATTTTCCCATTTGGGTGGGGTCACCCAAAACAAGTTCTATGGCCCCACGTTAGGCGTCATTTGTAGTGATTTAAAAAACTGAAAGGTTGCCTGCAGGTGCCTCAACTGGCCCGAAGTCCAGTCGAGAGCCAGCAAAGCAGGGTAAAAATCATGGTCCCATCAAAATCAGGTGCCTGAGGCGGTTTGCCTCTCCTTGGGCCTCTTAAAAAGAGGCAGTTTTCCCCCTTTTAGATTTTCGCGTGATGATTTTTTCAGCCCCCTTTTGGACAGCTAGCAACGTGCTTTTTCACGTCTCAGCTGGGTCTGGCTTACAGCCCATGCATGAGGGCTGCTTCTGGTTCTTTACGGACAAAACCCCCTTTCTTTTTTAATTTGACGGATGAAATATAGGTAGCCTCCCCCTTTTTTTGGGAGCGAGTCCACCTCATTTTTCAATGCCCCACTCCAGCCGCGCAGAGCTAGCAAAGCGGCCTGCAAGTACAAAGGAATAAAAAGATGCTACGCTTATGCGAACGAGGGGCCTTCACGGCCATTTCTATGTAACACTGCTCCCGGGGCAGTTCTCTTTTTATTTTATTTGCCCTGTTGATGGATAGCCATCACCTTTACTCTGCCTTGCAGGCTCTGGACTGGAGGCAATCTTCCAGTTATTTAAATCGCTACATCACCTCACGTTACGAATGAAGTGGCTCTCCTGATCTGGTACTTTGAGAGTCACTTGAGATGGCTTTCTCTCGTCTGAAGTGTCATAGTTCTATCGGTTCTAGCTTCACATGAAGTGGTGAGAGTCACGTGTGGTGAGATGTTGAGTCGCTCGATAAAAACAAGTGAGAACGGGCGGAAGTGCTAGAAACCGACTTTTTGAAGACAACGAAGGAACATTTTAACAAAGTTTAGATCGTGGATCTCGAAAAAAAAGTAAATAAATCATATTTTAAGGATAATTGTATGCTTTTAGTTTAATAATGTTAGACATTATGACTCATTTCAAGCAGCAAATCATATGAGATCTTTGCTTACTATGTTGTACATTTTAGTCGAGTTGAGAGTCATGAGGTCTATAATACTTATAATTCAACTTTTGATTTTATTTATTAGGTCAAAAGTGACTAGCAAACGACAATTTGAATGTCTTATTCAACCAATGCAGTGTAATTTACAGTTACCAAGGGGCAGACATTTTTCAATTGCAAAGCAAGAAAGGACAATTTCAATGCACAATGGGAATTATTTGCTGATAAATTAAATAATATCGGACCACCAATAAAAACCAGAGCATGTGGCAAAAGGTAAATAATTTGAATTTATTTTTGAAATTGATTTTTTGAACAATTATTCGCGAAAGAATTCAACAAAACATATTTTAGGTAATAAAAAAGAAGTTAAGGCACGAACACTTAGTAAGCACAAAAAACCCATTTTTAATGCGATTTTAATAATAAATGATTGTGTTTTTGCATTTAATTAAAAGTGCTGCATATTTACTTTAAGAACAATAGCAAAAACACCGGCAAAGGAAGCAAATTTCATAACTTTAACGTAACATTTTGCACTGAAGTACCAAAATAGCGCAAAAAAAGTTAAGGCACAGCGCAGTTTTATCTGAAATTATTTGTAATTCCTGGAAAAAAAATGCCGTTGAATGTACTTAAAATCATGAAAATATGCTATTTCTATTCAGTCTAGCTTGAAAAATGTTTTGAAAAAGTAATTTTACTGAGGGTGTGGTTAAAAATGACTGTGAAAAAGAAATCGGTAGGTGCAGAAACCCGTGAATGTTTTTTGCCGCGTTGGAAAACATGAATGGCGTATTCTGAGATTGGAATACTAATGGGAAAATCAAGCTATACAGGGAGAAATGTAATAAAAAAATATAAATCAACCAAATCGTATGAAACAAAGCATCGGTCAGAAAAGACTAAAATCTTATCTGAGCGTAAAAAAAGTGGATTATCAGAAAAATTAAGAAAAACCCTAAACTAAGTGTCCCAGTTTTACAAATTAACGTGAAAGACCGAGTTGAAACGAAAGTCGCTACTCAAACTATTCAAAATGTTATAAAGAAAGCGGGTTTTAAGGGCAGAATGTGCCTAAGTAAACCTTATATTAGTACAAAAAATGAAATTATTAAATTACGTTTTGCTTAAGAGTTCGTGAAAAAGCCAAAATCATTGTGAAAGTCCATAATTTTTGTCGATGAAGTAAAAATTAATGTTTTTTGATCTGATGGGCGGCAATATGTTCGACGAAAAACTAATACAGAGTTTAGGAGGAATCATACTACTCCCACTGTAAAACACAGCTGAGAGAACATTATGCTATGGAACTGTATGGGGCCATCTGGTCCTGAAAATATAAATTTTGTGAACAGAATGATGGATCAAACCTGTTGCCTGTGTATTCTTAAAAGAAATATTAAACCAAATAGCTAAAAAATTAGGCATTTTATACAATTTTGGCTTGTATCAGGACAACGATCCCAATCGAGCATTTATGGCATCATCCCAAAACCAGGGTAGCATTGCGAAAGGTAAATTATAGCCAAGGGCTCAAAGATGTCATTATTGATGAAGGGACCAAAATTTCACCCACTTTTTGCCGAAAAGGCTGGCAGAAGTGATAAAAATGCGTGGAATAGGCACAAAGTATTAGCGCTATGTAAGTTAATTTTTTTGAAATTGATCACTTTAACACAAGTGAAATAATTTCAGATAAAATTGCGCTGTGCCTTAACTTTTTTTGCGCTATTTTGGTACTTCACTGAAAAATGTTACGTTAATGTTGTGGAATTTGCTTCGTTGCCGGTTTTTTTGATATCGTTCTTAAAGTAAACATGCAACACTTTTAATTAAATGCAAAAACACAATCATTTATTATTAAAATCGCATTAAAAATAGGTTTTTTTTTGTGCTCACTACGTGTTCGTGCCTTAACTTTTTTTACCCACTGTATTTTGCCGATTCCATCACGCTCCTTCGCTATAGAAAGCCATACATCGTCTTTTATACTGCTAAAGCCATATATCGTCTTTTATACCTAATCAAATCCAAAAAAGCACAACGAATACATAAAAACCGCTTTGAATATTAATTATTTTGTATTAACAATCCTAACATTTTTCATTCGAACGAATTTTAGTACGCCTGTTTTACTTGTAAATGCCTTCTTTGTTTTTATTTCACTTATTCCCAGCTGCTTATCCTTTCAACACATTTGAAATTCCTCGTTTGCGTTTGATTTTCCTTTAAACTTTCAACGCAAACTCGTAGTTACCGCACCCAGAGACACTTCACGTGACTCTTAGAATACCGGTTTCTACGTGACGTGACTTTGCAAATAACGAAAAATCTCACGTGAGGTGAGTATCAGAATTTCTAACATAAATGGAAACCTAGCTGATGCATTGAAAAATATATTACTTCCTAAAAAATTCTTTCTCTTAAATAATGAACTCATCTTAGCCGCTATATATGTAGATCCTTCAATTCGTCTACTTACAACTACATTTGCAATATTTTGAACTTAGCATACAATATACTACATCTCTCCTTTTCAGAAATTGTAATCATTAGGATTCATACTGTAACTAAAATATATATAATTCAACATAAGATTTTTTTTCTATCCATCTCCCCTTTTCAACAATTCATGACAAAATGTTTGTATGTGCATATTACATTAATTCATTTTCTGAGCATTCATAAGTTTCTCCTTAAACCTTAAATTATTAATAATCCAACACATTACGATTTTCTTGGTCGCAAAATAACGTGAATTTATTCTCAGTAACGTACCATTTTCCAATAAAACTAAATATAACCTAGGAGTTTAAATGCCTTTTGTACTCGAGCTTTTATCCGAATTTGATTTTCCTTTAACCATACTTTATTATTTTCTTTGAAAATATTTCTAATTTTTGCTGATTTATCATAATGAATTTTATTATTGAATAAATTCGTATACAGAGTTTCTTTTCCTGGTACCAAAGTACGTTGTTTATGACCAAACAAAATTTCTGCTGGTGATTTTTCACACAATTTTATTGGTGTGTTATTATATTCTAAAATAGTAATCCAAAATTCAATAACGTCATCGTTTGATTTCTTCAATAACCTTTTAGCTGCTTTAACTGAAACCACTTATAAACCGTTTGATTGGTCATATCTAGGACTTGTTGTTATTAATTCAATATCATACATGCGCAACATTTTCTAAATTGAAACGAATTAAATGGCATGTTATCTGCTATGCAAATTTCAGGTAAGCCAAATCTAGAAAAAATATCTTAAAGTTTGCATATTACTTCCATAGCTGTTTTATTTCTAACCTTCACTATTTCTAAGTACTAAGAAAAGTAACCTGCTACTACCAAATACGATTTCCCTGGTTATTCAAAAATATCCAAACCAATTTTATTATACGGAATGCTGGATACTTCATGATTTATCAATGGTTCCTTGAAATTATTACTTCGATATTTTTGACAAATTTCACACGATTGAATTTTGATTTCAATCATCGAGTTCATGTTAGGCCAATACAACAATTGTCTGGCTTTTGATATCGTCTTTTCAGCTCCTAAATAACCTTGATGTAATACTTTTAACAGAGAATTCCTCATTGATTCAGGACCAACAATACGATTATTTATGAATATAAGACTGTCTAAAGTATAAAGACTATCTGTTTTAGAGCAACAAACTTTGAGGTGATCTGGGAGTATCGGTATTGACCTGTGATTGACTACTACAAATTTAATAGGTTGCATTTCATTTTTAATGCAGCATTCAATGGTTGTTATACCTATCACATTAATAGCGGGCCCTCAATATGCATACACTCTGATATCAGCTTGTATGTATGTAACGTTACTTCTACGATTAAAAATATTTGATGGGAAAATATTTATGTCAGCTCCCGTATCAACTTTAAACTTTACAAGTTTATCATCAACTCTTACACATTCAAACCAGTCTACATCCGGACCAAACTTGTTTCGAATGCCGAATACATACATATAAATCATCATTTTTATCATTTTTTCATTGTAAATTTCTTTACGATCGTCAAATAGCACTTCTATCATATTTGCACGCGATTACAAAGTGGTTACGTTTTTCACATTTATTATATGTTTTATTGTATGTTGAACATTTTAAAACTTTATAGTTTTTAAAACAATATTTGCAGTCTTTTATTATGGAATCATGTTGTTTTTTGTTGCTGTATTCATATTTTTTGTTAGTATTTGGTTTTCGAATATTACGTTTGACATACTCGTTAGGAGTAGAGAAATTTGATAAATTAGATTTTTGAACTGTATTACAACTGTTAAAGCTAGTTTAGAACTTGCACATACTTTCGCATTGAGTTTTTTTGTTTCCGATGCTCTCACAATAGAAATTGCCTTGGCAGAATTCAAATTCTTTATTTCTTATAATTTTATCTGGATATTTTTATCCCAAATTCCAATAAAAATTTGATCCCTCAGCATCCTATCTTCTTGGTGTTTGTATTCACATGGTCGTATGAATTTCTTTAATTCCAGCAGGAAATTGTCGAATGGTTCCACGTTTTCCTGCTTGCGACTTCGAAAGACGAAAGAGTCATATGTCTGATACTTTCTCGGCACACAAAAATCTATGAACGCTTTCATGACTTCATCATAATTGGACTTTTGTTCTGCACTCAAGTTAAATGAATTAAAGACTTATAGTGCCTCTGGTCCATATGCGTTTAAGGAAACTGCAATTTTTATAGCATCTGCTTTTTTTATCTGATTCACCATCGCCCGGGGAAATATCGAAGTTTTGTTTGAACTTTTCCCAGTTTCCACTTATGTTATGCCCGTCTAAAGATAACGGATCCACTCTTTTTAAATACTCCATCTTGCGGATTTCCACTGGCACTTCCACAAATCTAATTATTTTCGGCTGTCGACGTCACGGCTTTTTTTCAGAACTTCCACTTTCCCATGCAACAATCTCAACTTTTTTGCTTTAATTAAACCTCAGTTCCACTTGTCGCTCTCGTCCGCAGCACCATGTATTATTTGTTCCGTGCATTCAAACACGCACGCGGTCAGTCTTCAACTGGGCATCGGCCAACTTACATCTACTTACAACTACATTCACAATATTTTGAACATGGTATAAAACATACTACAAATTCGAGGTATGCTTACAGAAGATCAAGAAATACGTCCTACAAGTGATAAGCTATTCGCATGAAAAACTTGCATGCGAAGAGTGAAACCATGACTAGACCATAACAGGGAACCATTCAATCGTTATTACTTCCACCCAGTACTGAAGATGATGATGAAGGTGATTTCGAGAAATATCTCGACGAACAGGAACAGGTAAAGCTCCAGAGCTTAAACTTGGAAAAAGTAGCGAATCGAAGTATTTCAAAGTGTCAACTCTTAGCAAATAACGAAAATAAGGAGGAAATGCTATAAGGAGGACCTACGCATGCATACACGACGCGAATGAGCAGCAACTGTTGTTGACAATTACATTTTTTGCTACTTGAAATGTGCAAATCGGTAATTTTAGTATTATACTAATTAGCTATACATATAAGAAATTTGTTCGCAGGAAATAAACGATCTTATTCTTTGGACTCCCAATCGAGTACTTTTGTTTTGATTTGAGCTTATGAATCGGTATTATACCGAAGCATAGTTAATTGTTTGGACGGATTTGTATTCGGCTAATATTATAGAAGAAGACGGATTTTCTATTCGGCTACCTGCGGGCAGGTAAAAGAATCTGCTCGCTTTATAAACAGATGTCATTAAGAAGTACCCTGAAATCACCCAAAATACAGCGTAGCTCATTACAATACTGCCGCAGATTAAGTATTTGTGGGAGGCCTCCTTTATGTCTACAGAATATTAAAATAGGATTTAAGGGGGTAGTACCGGTTAGAATGCTAAAAACAGCCTAATTTTCAATATTTTTTTCACCTCCTATATTTTGTATAAATGTTAAAATTTGCATGGGTAAAATACACGTTTTGAAGATTACAAAAAAAAATGTTTTTTATTTTTTTCATTTTTCTACTTATTTATAGAGGGCGCCAAAACTGACATCTCGAAAAATGCCTCGTCATACTGCGGACAGATAATCTCAGGAATGAAGAATCTGAAACAAAAAACCCAAACCGCATTTTAAAGAGGAATGTCTCTTACGTGGTAATCTACCACAATATTTTTAAAAAAATGATCAACAAAAAAATTACGGTTATTTCAAAATATTTTTCGAAAAATCGTAATTTTTTCCCCTTTGTTTTGCTTGCCAAATTTTTTTGGGTTAACTTTTGGGCTATATTGTTGTTTGATTACCACACAAGATACTTGAATAAAGTAGTGCACCAAATTTGACTAAAATCGGTTCAGCCAATCCGGAGAGTAAGTGTCCGCAGTTGAAAAAACGTCATTTCGAGAAAAACGCGTTTAAAGGTTTTTTTCCATTTATTTATTGAATATAATTTAAAAAATATGTTTTATCACCTACAATTGCTCAGTCTACAATCCCTGGACCATACATAAGTATTCTTGAGTCCACATTAGCCAGTTGCTCTTGCAGTTGGGCAGTTTTTTTTTTTTGGCAAAACGCGCTTCCTTTGCCGCTTTTTCAGCCTGACTTATGCGCTTTTCATCTTTGTTTTTCGCAGTAATTAAAAGCAGCGGTCTGCCGTAAACTGTCGTAACTTCTTTATTTTTGGGAATATCTTAATAAAATTTTGAGACGTGATTTCTGAAGGTATAGTAAATTGAAAATTGCAAAAAAAAACAAAAAATAATTTTTAAGAACTAACTCAGTGTTCTTTGAGTTTTTATATTATATTAATAAATATTTTGGAATAAATCTCTCTAAAAACAAATCGTAGATTTTATACTTTAATTCTAATAAAGTGAACAAAATAATAGGAAAATATAATCTAAGTGTAAGACAAAAAGAATTACCAATTTCTGAGCTCAACTATATTTTAGAATATTTGGAGGCGAAGTATGGACTCCACAGCTCTAGTAAATGCAATAAAAACATTTCTTTGGAATTTGTGAATATGTTCACTCGGCAATGTGCGTTCAATTTTGAACCAAACGACAAGCACAAAGAGCTACACTTTAAAAACTCTATTTGAACTCCTAAACACTATCCCAAACCCAGTGCCATTACTCAGAAAACGTTCCAGAAACATACACGTGCATTCCAGTGCAAATTTCTCAATAAAATTAGTGCTTAATTATTTGTTCCCTCACTGGAAGCATACAATACGTGCCTTGAAAGTCAAACTATGGCTTTTTACCAGTTAGGGAAATTAAATTGATCAGAAAAAGTGCTGTTAGAATAGCTCAGCTACTCTGCTGACGTCATAATCTGTCATAGCAAGCTGAAGATGAGGACAAAGACGTGAATTCGGAAACGCCCCCAGTAAGTACGAGAAGCCATTAATTAAAATTAAGCTGGAGATTTGAAGATCCGATTGGTCGATGAAAATATCGCATCTAAGAGGCCACAGTCTGAGAAAGGTTTCAGTATCACATTGATCTCCATGCATATCGAAAATCGTTGTGATTGCTATAAAACAATTACGATTCCAACGGTCTAGTATTTGTCTATGCTTTAAAACATCACCGACAAATTTCATCACTACACTTTCACAACTACAAAACTAAATTCTAGCATCATTCAATGATTAAGAAATCATTTTCGCTTCTAATATTTCAGATCAATTTTCGAGAGCTTCATTTTCAAGTACATTAATCCAATTCAACTGAGCCTCCAAGCGAACTTGAGCGAAAAATTGCCTCTGAGCTTAAAATCTAGCGCTGAAAACAAGTAAAATAATTTTACTATCGCTCGTGCTAAGAACTTCCGTACAGCGACATGTCAATTCATTTTGGACAATAGCGCAAATTTTTGCCGTCATAAAAATGCAAGTTCTGAGTTGCATTTAATTGTTACAGCCATTTTATTTTAAACTCTTCAATTTAGATTCGTATGCGATGACTTTAAAAGCACATAGTATATCACTATTTTGGCAAGTAAAGCATGACCTCGAAAAAAACTCTGATTTTTTGGAAGTTGTAACTTTATTTCAAACATATTAATACTATTAACAAAAAATCGCACATCGATCACTTTTTCGACAAGTAAAAAGATTCATTCAACGTTGGCGTCTTGTCAAATACTCTTTCCAATTTCATTTTTTCAACTAATCTGAACGTTTCTTTTAGTTTATCTGCCAAAAGCAAAATCGATAGGAACGCAATAGTGAATTATGTCTACGAAATCACAAATAAGACGCAAAAGAATAAAACATACTAATATATAATAATAAAAATCTAAAAATACGGTGCGGTAAAGTAGAATAACACAAAAAGGCGTCTTTTACATACATACGTACTATAATTTTCGTTCAATTACATTTCCTTCTCGGGTAATTTGTTGTATTTCAGATTGAGTTGCACACTCTGCGAAAACATTTTTATGATACCGTAGCGGCCATTCGAAAATACTTTCAGGAAACTTGGAATGTTCTTGTTAATGAGCTCTGAACAAAATTGCTGGTGCTTTCTGTGCGACGGTTGCATTTCATCCCAAATTGACAACATATCACATTCGTTACTGAAAGATAATGTCATTGGTTAGGCATCATTTGCAAAATAATGGTCATATTTTTAAAAGTACATACTCAGTTAAATTAGAACATTTGTCCAACGCAATTATCAAATATTGGATTTTCAGCTGCGAGCACTGATTGTAAATGTCGGAAGACTGCTGTCGACTAAAAACAGAATACACAGCCTCTGTCCGTTCACTGAAATTAAGGCTTTGTTAAATAGGCCAATTCATAGTGCTAATCCACTACCTTATATCCCTATCGCCTATAAATGGATGATTTACTATTGGTCGCCTAGTAGACAAATAGACTCGACCAATAATATCGATAGGACCTGTCAATATACAAATCCCTGAAACTCAATTCATTTATCTTTATGGAAATTATATCATTTACCTCCAAATACAGCATCTCTTTCAGTATTCAAGTTGATCCACTCCAACATCAGATCTAAATCATCATTGGCTGGTGCGTCCGGATAGTACTCGCGTTCGAAATTCTGCGAAATCAACGATTTGTCTTAGATTGATAACATAGTTGCATGTAATATTTACCTGCACTCCGGGATCGAATAGACTTGAAAGGAAAACAATTACTGAAACGGTCCAGAAAACATTGGGTTGCTTCTTGTACCAAAATTTCGAGCACAGCGTTGGCGCTAAAACGCATCCCAGTGTATAACATAAGAAAAATAACTTTCTCAATGTTACACCTATCCACGTGAAAATCAAAAGCTGAATTAAGCTGTAAATATAATAGTAGCTTAAGTCCCCAAAAATATTGTCATTTGCCGCTGCGCTTTTAGTCGCTGATTTTCGCGAATGTTTTTTCTTCGATTCCGGCGATGATGACGGCTCTCCCCCATCACTCACGACGTTTTTCGGTTGCTCTCCTCCGTCTTTCGATGCATTTTTCTCTACCTTGACCTTTTCTTTTCGCTGTTCGTTCTTGCTAATTTGATTTTTCAGCTTTTTAACATCGTTGATAAAATCAGCATGCTCACTCGTTTTGTTTGATTTCGTTTTTTTCTCTTCGATTTTGTACCTTTCGTAGTCGTAGTCGCATTTTTTCAATATCTCAAGGCAGACATTCAAGTCTCGCTGCGTCTCTTCTTTCGACATTTCTTTCATTGATATATGGTTTTCCTCTAAAAAGTCTTCTAACACGTAGTTTTTCGCACGTTCAATTTTATCCTCTTTCGGGTCGGAGTAGAGTTTCCGTCTCCAATGTCTGAGCAGCTGCGCTAGAACTACAATACCGTAAAGGCAAAGAGGTTTCACTAATAACGTCTTAATCAACTCCCAAACATCGTCCACTTTCACCTCACGAAAGTCCTCACTGCAGGCAAGCATTGTTGTAGTAAAATTTGTTCGACGTTGTAGGGTCCAATATAAAATCAAATCCCGATACATTGTGTAAGGATTATCGTCCGGATGCGTGTATCCAGATTTCTCTAAAATATCTGTGATAGATCCCTGCATACTAAATGCGAAAATTAAACCTAGCGTTGAATATTTTACTGGTGATGCTGTTGCCTCTTGCTTTCTTTTAATCCTATAAATATTTGTTATACTAATGAAAAATAGAGCTAGTGTCGGTCCGTTTTGCCATGATAGGAAATATTTTTTATTGCCATACGTGAAGTAGAATGCCAAGAGATTTGCCAGGAAATGCGAGGTAACGAAGTCTAGGCAAAAAAGGTTAGCAAGAATCGACAGATTTTGCGGTATCAAAAGGATAAGAATTTGCGTCGCGTAAATAATCGAAGAAAATTGCCAACTTAGAAGTGATATTGTCATTATGAATGTGAATTTGATTATCTGAAAATCAAAATCAGTTAACAGTATTCAGAAATATTTAATAGACTGAAAATTACCATCGAAATGCGCATCACCAGAGGATAGTGGGCTGAGGACAGTCTTGTTGCTTTGTCGATGCACAAATTCAAGTAGAACATTTGCCAAAATATAAATGGAAACGCGAAGTTCTCTCGAGCTACCGGTCTTTCATATATTTTCGCTGCAAACTTATGAAATATTATGTACAAAGCTACTGCATAGATCCCACCAAAGCTATTTTCACTGAAAAAATAACAGATGAAACAAACTTAATTAAACAAACAAAATTAATTAAACAAACTAGATTTCGATCATAGGTATTTAGCTAAAAGACAATTGGGCAATTAAATACGAAGCAATAACAAATGATAATAAAAGTAAAGGTTTGTAGGCATAATACCTGTGATACATATGTGTTTGTAGAATTTGTCAAATGATTCAGTATCCTTACTGTGCCTTTTTTCTTTCTTATTCAGTATATGGTGTGTTTATGGTTTGGTCTTAATCATTTAAAAATGTTATAAGATAAGCTATCAATTTACACAAATGGTAGTGAACAGAGCCGATTTTTCTAAAAGTGCACATGGTGTTTTAAATCCGGGCACCACCACAAGATTTGTTCCCTCTCAAATATCTACCTATGCTTTTGTCTATACGTAAAATAAGTTGCAGATATCAAATTGCCAATATATTTATTTTTAGTGCATGGTAAAGGGTAGTAAGGTTTGTATCTCAGGATAATGTATGCATCCGACTTTGTCCAAAAACTGAGAAAAGCACGCTAAAATGTCGACTACAGCGCCACTAGCAAATCCTATTCTCCCCTCCACGCGGTGGCTCCTGAAAATGCTAACGCAGCTAACGAGAAAGGGTGATGGCGAGCACTCTGCGCCATAAAACAGAGTCCTCCGTCGGACCGGCCCTCCAGGTTGGAGGTTGGGCGAGGCGCTGACAACGCATCCCCGTTAAAAAAATAACTGTCACGGAACCAGGAGATCAGCCTCGGATCGGATTGACTAAACGGCAACGACTTCGGCAACGAAACATGGATTACTCTTTCGGATCTTCGAACGCTAGATCGCTATATAGAGCAGGTGCAATTCGAGAGCTTTTTGATGAGGCTTCAGCATACAACATCAACATTCTGGCGATTCAAGAAACTAGATGGCTTGGCAGCGAAATCAATGAGATGCGAACGCATACAGTGTTTACCAGTGGAAAAACTTCGGGAAGTCGAGAGTTTGGAGTTGCATTTAAAGTAGACAATAAATTCAAACAATGCGTCACCAATTTTAAAGTAATAAATGAGCGGCTGTGTCCGATCCGCATAAAAACAAAATTTTTTAATGTTTGGTTGGTGAACTGCCATGCTCCAACCGAACACAAGGAAGACGCAGTGAAGGACGATTTTTACAGCACCTTAGAACGCACCGTTGACGCACTGCCCTCGAATGACGCGAAAATTGTTCTAGGTGACTTCAATGCAAAAATCGGCCGCTAGAAGGCTCACATAGGAACCACAGGAGGACACAGCCTTCATCCAATTACGAACGAAAACGGGCAGCGTCTGATTGACTTCGCAGCTAGCAGGAACTTTCTTGTAAGTTTAACATACGAACGTGGGCATCACGAATTCCGAAATACGAAAATCACGAATTCCGAAATACGACCTAGAAAAACTCAAGGAAAACTCAGTAGGTATTACATACATGTCGACGCTCGAAAATCAACTCCAAGATATCCCGCTGGCGGGAGAAAACGACGCAGATATCGAAATCATATGGACAAAAAAAAGAAGGAATCAAAATAGTAGCAGAAAAGACCTTAGGATATAAACGCCAAAACCCTCGGAATGACTGGTTTGATGATGAGTGTCAAGATGCTATTACAAAGAGAAATGAGGCTTACAAAGAGTTAATTCAACGACCAACACGGGCTAAAACCGAGAACTATAACATCCTCCGGCGACAGGCAAAAAAATGTGTCGCCAAAAGAAACGCCCACTTACCAACAAGATCCAGAAACTGAACGAAAACATATAACTGCTGCGTATTCCTCAATCAAACAACTACGCGAGGGATATAAACTGCGAACGAGCCTTTGTAATGATGAAAGTGGATCCATCATCAGTAACTCGGTCGAGATTAAAGAACGATGGGCACGGTATTTTAAACAGCTGCTTATTCCCGCGCCGACGACAAACTCAGCAGATCCAAACTTCCCAGAAGCAAAGCAGGACATTTACATCTCTACACCAACATTTGAAGAAGTTCAGGCAGCCATACGTAACCTTCGAATAAATAAAGCTCCTGGAATAGATTGAATACCTCCTGAATTACTCAGAAATGGTGGAACTCTTCTTTGTAACATTCTCCGCCAATGAATACTAGACATTTGGGTAGCAGAACAATTGCCAAATGATTGGCGAAAAAGTATTATATGTCCCATTTACAAAAAAAGGAGACAAATTACGTTGCGGAAATTACAGAGGCATCGCTTTATTATGCTCGTCCTATAAAGTGTTGTCCAAAATGAAGCCCTTCTATGATAACATCATAGGAGAGTATCAACGTGGCTTCAGGTCGGGACGATCTACGATAGATCAAATATTCTCAGTCAAACAGGTGCTTGAAAAATGCTGAGAGTATAATATCGACGTGCACCAGGTCTTCGTAGATTTCAAGTAAGCATATGATAGTGTAGATAGAATTACACTTTACCGAATCATGCTTGACTTGGTAATTCCAACAAAACTCGTCCACATGACCAAAGTGACAATAATGAACGCCGAATCTCATGTCAAAGTCAACAGTGACCTAACCAACAGCTTCCACACTAACTCAGGCTTAAAGCAAAGAGATGGACTTGCCCCGGTGCTATTCAACCTTGCTCTGGAACACGTCATCAGAAAAATACCAGCTGATACAACAGGCACACTACTGTTCAAGTCCACGCAAATAGTAGCATTCGCTAAAGCTTTCACTCGTCGATGCTTCGTCAACGTCTAAGAATTTTCCCCGTGAACTTGCTGAGCTCGGAAGTAATTCTCAGCGCAGGTGGAACGGCTTTAGGTGTCTCTTGTTCGGTGCTGATGGCGATGGTTTATGGCCTGCATGGTTTCGTCACTTCGTGGACTCGGTAGGCAATCGAGGGTGTCCGACAGTGCAGCGTCGTTCACGGAGAGGATGCTCCTGAACATGATGTCTAACCGGTTTAGCCACAACAAGTACCCCCATCAGGTTTACCAGTTACAGCAGGCGTTCCCCACCAAGTTCCACTTCCGACAACAGCTTTTGAATGCACTGCTGAGCCGATTCGGTGAAGGCAGTGATTATCTCTCGTTTGGGATCCTCGTATTTGACTTCGTACGGCGGGTTGGATACCGCAGTCTTTACTAGGCGGATAATGCGCATCTCGAGGTGGGCAACGATTTTTTGAAATTTAGTCAAGTCGCTAGTGATGCGGCTTGACCCGAAGTACGCATCGGCCTGCTCGAACCAGAGCTCTACGTCTTCTCCCAAAAAGACTCGCCTGCTGGGACATCTGTGAGCTGCTTTTCTTCGTGACCAGTGCTCATGAATTCGTTCTTCGCCGAGAGCTTGCTCTCCATCATGTTGAAGTTTAAACTGGTTGACCAGCTGGTACTGAAAACCGCGTCTTTTCATGCCTCGAACGTGGTCTTTGTACAATATGTACAGCAGGAGCGCGGCATTTTTCAGAAGATTACAAATTAAAAAGTATTCTTGACGTTGGTTTTCGACCGATAGTGCAGAATTTACTATCAGTGTGTTAGTTGCGCGACCCTTATTAGATTTCGCTTCGGTACTTCCCATTCGTGGGAGTTGGGCTCATGGCACGTGCCTCTCCGTAGGCTACGTGCCCGCGTCAGAAAGCATGGACAGTGATCGTCGATCGTCTTCGGCTCGGTGGAGATTTGTTCGTCGTCGGTTTTCTATTTTCGACAGGATCGCCAGTTATGGTCCTGTGTATAGTGAATGTTAAAAATCTTTTTTTGTGAACAATAGTTGTATGAGAAAACCCTTTCGATACATTAAAAACGGACTATTCAAACTTTCAAACAAAGAATGTATTTAATTAATAGCCAATTGACATTTAAACTTCTCCCTCTCAACGTTTGTGGAAGAGAACCCAAACAATATTTTTCACAAAATCCTCGAATGTTTCAAAGCTAACTCGATCACATAAAAATTCATTAAAATTGTAAATGGCGATAACACAAAGTGTTTCAATGTTGTCAAACTTCTAATCTTATACAATAGTTAATCTTTTTTTTATTCTAAACGTAACAATCGATAACAAGGCGAAGAAGGATTGAAAAGAAATGAGTGTGCCCACAACGTGCGTGCCGTTTATGTAGCACACAAACGCTGATCATGATCAAGCAATTGTGCGTCTGTATAGAGCTCGAACATAATATACTACTTGAAACGATCACCATGCATCTCGCGTTTCTTTGCATCCTTACCCCGACGAGAAGGAATGCCACGCTAGCATATACACAGACACGGTCTAGACGATCGACCATTCATCAACTGTTTACGATCAAACAAGTGCACGAGAAATGCTGGGAGTTTAGCATTGCCGTCTACCATATTTTCGTAGACTTTTAGCATGCATATGACTGAGAGGTCAAAATGACGATGACATCAACACGCCTTTCACACAAAGGTTGGACTAAAGCAAAGCGATGTTCTGGCCCCTCTGCTATTTAAAACAACAATTGAGTACGAGGTAAGGAAGCTGCCTGTCGACACAAAGGGTACGCTTTTATATAAGTCCGGCCAAGTAGTATCCTACGCGGATGACATAAAGAACTTGTCACGTTCCCCCACATTTGCGTAAGATTTCCTGCTGAGACTTTACCAAGAATCAAAAGAAGTGAACCTGAGAATCAAACTGACGAAAACGAAAATCATGACCCAAACAATTGAGACAGCCCCCATATGCAAAATATAGTTCTTGATGAATAGAATTTAGAAAATGAGAGTGAACCTATATACTTAGGCGGGAAAACAAAGCTCTAAATCTATAAAACAATAATACGAAAAACAAGCTTGCTCAGGCATGTTGAACGCCTTCTAAAGCCGGGACCTTAGGCGAATAACTGGATCAAAATGGCAAATAAGGAACTACATATTTTACAATCTACAAAATATTTGACGAAATATCTATACGAAATATTTGACGATCCAGAGGTTGCCACAGTCATTAAACTGCGGAAGCGGCAATGGACTGGTCACTTTGGAAGAGCATCAATTACCTAAAAATCTATTCGATGCAAAAGCTGACGATCGAAGGCCGGTGGGAAAAAGCAGGAAACGCTAGTCCGGCTCTTTCGCGGAAAACTGCGCATCGCTGCTTTAATTTCGAAATCGGAGGGCACGGTCGTTGGACAATTGAAAGCGTTGAAAGCGTTTTCTGAAAAAAGTCAAGGCCCGAGAGAGGTTGTAGTACCATGATGTCGACGACGTATCTATTTCGGCCGGCCGCCTGATCTTAACTTCCTAGTTCATATAGGAAAGGTTAGCTAATATGGTCAACCTAATCAATTTCAAGTAAGGTTATAGGTAAACTCACCCGTAAAAACTTTCCGAAGCGCTCATCGCGAATCCAACAACAAGCTTCGTAACCGAACTGATATCACAACGATATTTAGAGAAGAAAGAATATGACTTGTACTACAGTTGTCATCCAAAACACCATGCGGTGGAAGTACGCTTAATGCAAAAACACCTATAATACCACCTGGGAATCATCTAATGGGGCCACTCATTATCAGATAGACTACGGCACGAACGTCCTGAAGTGCGAACATAGACTCAGATCATTATCTTGTTGGTATGATTTTACCAACAAAAACTGCTTTGCATAGAATTATTGCAATGACCCAGACATAAGAAAGGAGATGTCGCAAATTGTAGCGATTATAGGGGCATTTTACTGTTGGCTACTCCCTATAAGATGCTCTCCTTCACCCTGCAAGAGCAGATACCTACATACGCTAAAGCCATCATGGGAAATTTCAATGTGGCTTTTTTTTAATTTAACATTCCATTATAACATCTATTTATAGGCTTTGAGGTTCCATATGACAGAATAGCCAGGATAGAGCTGTATAAAATAAACTGACACGATTGTGTATGTTGACCACGAACAACGTAGCAAGCCAAGTAAAAATAGCCGGATTTTTCCAGACCGATCAACATATTCAATCGGCTTCAACGAGGGGATGGTCTGACCTGCCTCCACTTCAACCTGGAGTTAGATAAAGCAATCCGAGACTCTAACAAGTCAACAAGAGAGAGAGTGTATCATCACCCAGTCCAACCAGATACTAGCTAATGCGGATAGTATTGACATCATTGAAATATCCGAATTAGCTGCACAATAATCCTTCATCCAAATCGAGCGAGCAGCACAAAAACTGGGGCTGCACATAAATGAGGGAAATACTAAGTACATGGTGGCAGCATCTGCAGGAAGAACATCTAGAGTTGATCGAACCTTCAGGGTAGTTGAGCATGAGCATGAAGTAGTGCCATCTTTTAGCAACTGATATGTAGCAACTGATAAAAATTTGGAGGAAGAAGTACACATACGAGTGCACAAATCCAACAAAGCCAACTATCTGTCAATTTTATACTGCTGTACAAGATCTTTGCTTTGGTAGTACTCACTTATGCATCTGAGACTTGGGTGTTTAGCAAAAGGCACTGATCTCTTAACTTTGTTCGAGAGGAAATTCTTGCGAAGAATCGTTGATTTCCGAATTTACAGCCATGAGTTTTACGCTGTCTATCTAGAAGTGGATATAATCACTAAGATAAAAATCAGCAGACTACGGTCGGCTGAGAAACTAGCTCATATAAGCGAAGAATAGTATAGCGAAAGTATAACTAAATATGAGGATCTCAAGTATTCTAGACAGATATGTATAAATATGTAATTTTTTTAAAGAAAAATATCAAACGTTACAATTTATTTGAATAATTCAACCTAAATAACGTCTACTTTGAATAAACAACCTAAATGAATGTCTAGAAAAATTTTTCGCTTCAATTTTCTCCAAAAAAAACTATTTGATATTTTAAAAGTTATGTTAAATTTTGTGAAGTAGTACAGCAGAATCGAAAACCTTAAAATATACCGTATATACGCAAAAGCGTTCATACAAACAACCAGAGTCGTTATTTGCTTCTAGTAATACATACAACGGCGGAACAATTCTAACGCTGACTATGCATAATCTGTTGATATTTAAAGGGAGGTATAGTTGGTGATCACGAATTCATCACGATAATAATGGTGCGAAAATTATTTCCTTTGAATAAGATTTCATTTTCCAAACCTTGCAGACCGTTACTGAAGGATACCTATTTTTCATAAACTTTCGTTGCCGCATTATTTAGCAACCGAGTAAATTCCTTTTAGAGTAAAATCGAACTATGGTGCTTTGTACGTACTCTTTTCAAATTATCTTTCAGACATCTTTCATTCTGTGCCTTTTTGAAAGATTTTAAATTAATAATATATGATCGTTTTCATGCCACTAATACTATTTCATTTATAAGTTCAACTGCTACAAAATATACATTTCTAATGTAGAATTTAAGAAGATTAAAAGGCAGCGGGCACCAAGAAGTAAGTTATTAAATAGTCAAATAATGTCACATCACATATTTTATCAAAAAGACTACCATCAGCTAGTTAGTTGGCATATTAAGATTATTTCTATTCAAACTTTTAAAAAACAGCATACCTTAAAAACGAGCTGTACATATACAGTATAAAAACTGTTAGTCCGCCTAAAAACCATACGAATTCCATATAGAAATGAAAAGGGTCACCGACTCCGTCACATGTCATAATTTGCTCGCCATTGCTTCCGTCCATCGTCCAACAGCTTACAGAAGGAATACGTAAACGTTTGCTCAGCTCCCGGAAAGTATGGTACAGATACCTATTAAGTAATTGGTTAAATCATTTTCTTCAAAACTATGCCAAACATATACCCAATACATATTTCTGGAAACACATGAAATCTATTCACGGCGTTGACGCTATTCGGGTACTCTATGGTGGTCAAGTTAAGCAGCTTCTTGTAACCACTCTCGAAAGAGTAGTCCTCTGCGATGGTTTTATAAAATGAATAGTACAGCGCGTCTTCATTACGAAGCAACGATTCGCGACCCAATTTCGTCAAGTGCCCATAGTTGGTTTTCGATTCAAATACACTTCTGACGTGATGAACGTAAATGAAGAAAAAGCCGACACCTGTGAATCAGATTCTATTAGATTAATGTGTTATCAAAGAACATATCCACACGCACCGAGGAATGCATGGGCGAGAACAAGGGCGATATTCGATCTCCCTTTCATGTTACATTTATGATTCACTCGTCACCATTATTTTTAAGTCCTGTTTAGCACTGAGCTTTTCCTTTAAAGCAATAACGATTGTAGACAGCCGGCGAATTCCCGGATAAATTTACGCTTTCACCGATTTCTCACTCACCCCGTTTGGACCTCTATACTCTCACTCCGAGGTTTTCCCGTTTTCCCTCTTCAAATGCTTCGACTTTGCTGTCACAACAATCGCATGCCAAATGCCGAATCCAACAAGCTCGTTCACAATAGCAGATGCAATTGACAATTGGGGCTGCCAAACAGGGCATCACTTAGTACCAGTAGCTGACGCCTCCCCTTCAAATTGGCAGATAGCATCTGATATTTGAAACTAGGAAATGCAGGGAGACCTACCTCACTGAGGGAGACTGACGGCCGGACGCACTAAATCAAACGAATGGAGGTAGGTAAATTGGGCATGGAATTGGTCCTAATCCTAATCTAATCTATTTTTAAGCTGTTTCAAAGGACACTACTGATTTCAATTCTATTGCCCCTCGGTTTTTTGCCGATATTTGAATGTTATGAGAAGGAATTGACGATATACGTCGATGCCGGTACGCAAGATTGTTTCTATCAGAGCGCTAAAACTGGCGATGTGATTGACGTGGAATATCAAGTAATCGACGGCGGTCACGGCGATTTAGATATAAACTTTGAATTGACCGACCCCGATGGAAAAGTATTGGCGCGGGACTTCAAGAAATCCGACAATATTGTCCGCCAAGAAGTGACGAGGAATGGAGATTATAGAATTTGCTTCGATAACCAATTTAGTACATTTAATCGCAAGACAGTATTCTTTGAATTGATTGTCGAGAACGAGGATGGAGACTCGGCCGAGTCGGAAAAGAGAAAAGCACTAGGTGACATGAGCCCGGAGGAATTCTATGATATTCAGATCCAAGATATCAGAGACTATGTGACTCGAATACGCAACCATTTGACAAAAGCTCGCCAAATGCAGGATATGCTTCGATCCTACGAGGCACGGGACCGCAACATTGCCGAGGAGAATTTCTTTAAAGTTAATGCTTGGTCTATGTTTCAAATATGTGCCATGGTTTCAGTTGGCGCCTTGCAAGTATTTATGGTGAAGAGCATCTTCGATACGGGTTCGAAAATGTATCCAGTTTGGAAGAAATTGAATCTCTGATATTTATTTGTGATGGAGTCGTTCAAGTGTAGGTGATAAATATTTCCGTATGCTTTATAATAAATTGCCAAAGATTACCTGATATTGCCATATGCACAAATAAGCAATGTCCCGAATATAACATTAGTTTTAATTAATTTAAGATGGGCTCAAATGTTCACCTGCATAAAAATAAACGTTAAAAATAATGTGGTGATTAAAATTGTATTGACTGGTTTTAAATGTCTCCAATTATGTAGCTTGTTTAGAGAAAATATTTGTCTCCAAACGAACTCTAGTGAATATTGTGAACCAGTTTCTTTGAAATGACTAATTGTAGAGTAATATGTATGCCGCATAGAAACTTCCGAAATCATTCACATACGATCATCAAATTAACATAAAAGAATGAAGTATAAAGATGGCAAACATTCGTCACATAGGATTAGTATTTTTTTTTTTTTTTTTTTTTGCATATCAAAGGCTTGGTTTTGGTCACATACGGTTTTACGTTTTTTTTTTTAACAAAGCAGGGTATAGAGTATTGCATGCTTATAAAGGCAGGGTATATTGTGACATACTATCTCGATCTATTCTTCAAACAAATAAATAAATGATATATTCGATTTGTTAATATGCATTGCTTATATTCACAAAATTGCTTGTTTACATTAGGTTTCTCATGTGATATTTTTTATCTTTTGGCCCTCAGCAAAGCCACTTGAAAGCTTCCTAACTATTACTTTCGCTAATGCACAAAAACTTAGAAACGATTCCACCCTTACCTAGAGGTCTACCAGCTTTAGATCATCATCTATCTATACCAGTGGTCACTAATGGTTCGACTGCTTCTCAGCTATCAGTATTATATGAATATTGACGGCATAGAGGTCTCTGGTAGATATGACCTCATTATTTGCCTCTTCACTCCTTTGGTCTGGAACGCCCACAAACTATTTGAATTAAAAAAGATATGTCGAACAAAATATTAGATTACTGCAATTTTCTGGTTGTTCGTAACGTAATACACCACTGATTGCATGAAAAAATAGACACAAAGTAATCCCGATGCTTTCCCCCAATGATTGAAATTAACAGGTTACATAATCCATTAAAAATTGTGTCTTCAAAACATTTTTCTACGTCGAGCTAGTCATAATTTCCACAAGAAGGGTTATCATGAGTTGTAAAGATATATCTGTGGGCATCACTACTACAACACAATACAACTGTGAAATGTGTATGAATATCAATGAGGAGAAAAACTAAAAGTCTTACGAGACATGTTTCAACTTAAATCTCCCCTATGCGTCGCTTACAATCAAGTGTTCTGATTCATCGACTACACTTTTGAATTTTTAAATTAAGATATGATGCTCGGTTATCAGCAAAGTCTGCCGACGCTTTTGTATTGTGAACCCTATTTTCGAGTAAATGGAAGCAATATCCAAATTTACCCAATCCGCTGCCGTTTGATCTTGAAAAATTATATTTTGTTTACCTCACTGTTGCTCTGTGTTGAACATTCAATCACAGATACAAATTTGTATTGGATATACTTTGAAAATGCTACGACTTCAATATTAAAGTCCTTAAAATAGGTGAACATTTTAAGTAGAAGGCATCAGTGGCAGCATGTATGTACTTAAATTTATTCTCTTAGTCAATAGTACATAAAAATTAGATTCACTGTTTTGCCTTCTAAAATATTTTCCCTAACATAGATTCTTTTCTCATTGATTTTATTTGATCTCTAGTCAAAACTGCTTGATTCATCCAACTATTTTTTGTGAAGTATTTCAAATAAAGATTCTGTAAAAAGAAAAGGTCTAAGATAGGTCAAAAATGAAAAATCAGGGTTATTCATAAATAGGAGATATGTCTTATCCCATTTATGAATCCAAGTGCTGATGATTGATTATCAATTTAGAATCTATAGAAGATAAGTTTATTTTACCTACTATCAAATCGGATACAAGTGTCCGTTTAGCCGACTGGTAAAAAAAGCTTGAGATGAAACTTGTAGTATCAGAATAAATGCTATAGGTTTTAATGGTCTTCGATCCATTCCGCAACAATAAATTTAATATGTAAGCAACACAGACCGTTCTATTTTTTTGTTGTAAACAGTTTGCAGATCCTGACATAACACATGCACCATTCTATCAACATATTTTAAAAGTCAATGGGAAACAATTTAATATTAAACTGATAAACAGATAATCCGTCTATTTTTAAGTACTGCTCTCATTAGATATTGGGGCATTTCACGTGAAGCGGACAACGAATCAAAGTCGAGGTTGTGGATTTCGTTCATATTGTGCATAATAGTACTTCTAGAAGATATGAATGTGAATGCACAAGTTTTTGTTTCTATGAGGTTTAGTTGCCAAGTTATGGGCTTCTGAATAATTGACGAAATTGATAAACGGTTTTTTTGAAAGCGGATTCTTAGATTCAAAACAAAATCTAAAAAACATTAAACATATTGATTGGTATAGAAAATTAGCTGTTCTTTTTAATTTTGAAATTAGATTTAAAAAATAAATTTTTTTTCCTATGTGAAACCGGAAGTAGACACTTAAACTCGTCATTTGAATAATTTGGACCAGGCTAGTTTTGTTTATTTTTATAACAAAACAAAGTTTAAAGTATACTTATTTTATCATAAAAGTTTTAGAATGGGATGGCCAGTAGTTTAGGAAGTAGGTGAATTTCAATGCATAGAAGTCGCATGGGGCGTGGTTCCAAGAGCTTGCTGAGGACAGCTAGTTGGTTCGAAAAAAAATTGATTCGAAATGTGATTAGTAGCGCCATCTTTTATTTGAAGAAGATTTTATTTTCCCATAAAAGCCTAATTAAAATATATGACGCATATAGAATATATTTGACGCCACGCCAATTCAAATTTTCCGTTATTTTTTGAGTTACTGTTCAACGCTTGCAACGACTATTACTTTCGTTGATAAGTTAAAGAGTCTTAATTATGTGTATTATGTCTCCGTTCGGCTATCGATGTTTCAATCCATTCGATTTGAAGTTTCATCGGAAGGCTAAAGAACTAAGAAAAATTCCAAGAATATTAGCAGAAAAGAGATTATGTCGAATCTGCAGGAAAAAACTGATCGTAGTAACACCTCTAGTTATTAAAAAAAGAACTAGTTTAAGAAATGAGAGTAAAATTGTAAAAATTGTGAAATAAATTCATTTGTCCATACACAAGTAGCCTTTTTTTCACTAAGTAAATCAGCATTAGCAATTTTTAATATTTTATCTTCTATATGGAAGTGATACAAGTGATATATAATAGTTTTACTACAAATATTTTGCTTTCACATTCACTAGCTATCATAATCAAGCTCCCGGTACCACGCTCCATGCGACTTTTATGTATTGAAATTCACCTACCTCCTAAACTACTGGCCATCCCATTCTAAAACTTTTATGATACAATAAGTATACTTTAAGCTTTGTTTTTTTTATAAAAATAAACAAAATTAACCTGGTCCAAATTATTCAAATTACGAGTTTAAGTGTCTACTTCCGGTTCCACATAGGAAAAAAAGTTGTTTTTCAAATCTAATTTCAAAATTAAAAAGAACAGCTAATTTTCTATACCAATCAATATGTTTAATGTTTTTTATATTTTGTTTTGAATCTCAGAATCCGCTTTCAAAAAAACCTTTCATCAATTTCGTCAGTTATTCAGAAGCCCATAACTCGGCAACTAAACCTCATAGAAACAAAAACTTGTGCATCCACATTCATATCTTCTAGAAGTACTATTATGCACAATATGAACGAAATCCACAACCTCGACTTCGATTCGTTGTCCGCTTCACGTGAAATGCCCCCGATATATTCAGCTTGATATCAACGGACTTCATTGGGAAGCCACGCACCATATTACTCTGTGCATCGAACAAAATTCTAGTCTACGCAGAAGATCTTGATATCGTAGAATATCCTAGAATAGTGATTAATAACCATTTAAATCTACTGCGCTACTAAGCATAAACGTTCTATCTGCATTTTAGTAATTTCGATATTCAATGATTTGTGTTTTGATTTGTACTGGAGATATATTTTTCAATATTGATTTTAACATACTTTCACATAAGATAGGTTTTTCATATTTTGTAGAATCATGTAATAGAGTATGCAGTTTTTGAATCCAGTGTTAACTCAATAATGAGAAACTGCAGATAGAACGTTTATGCTTAGCAGGGCAATATAGGTTGATAATTTTTTTCGCTAGACTTTTCTGCCAATATCTTGCTCTGAAAATGCTCTCGGTTCCGATAGATTAGTGTTAAAAAATTGCGCATGTTCTTCATTAATCTAACATTTTGCATTAGGGAAACGCTAGTTCGTCGAAATATTCGAAGGGACGCCTGCACATAATATTCTGATGCTCATCGCTAACATTAGTCGGGTTTTTTGCACCTCCATCGAGTTCTGCTTAGGTTAGTAGCATTGAAAACAACAGCAATAGCCTGCCTCAGTGATCTCACTGAGGCGGATTATCTGGACAGCAAAACCGTTTGAGTATAATTCACGAGTTTACACAAGGCCCCCGTTCACAATAGAGTGGAAAATCGAGGGGAATTGTTTAAAACGGTTGATGCAATCAGCACCTGTAGCGGTTGTAGCAACCAATGACGATTTGCAGGCTGAAAGTTTGATGAAATATAAACATAAATTTGAAATCATTTACATCACAATGTCAGATAACTACCGGCTGAATTAGCGGTACACTTCTTGCGCTATTATTGTATGATTCAACACACAGTTGCATTCGATTCGATAATCACAATTCAAAAATAAGAGTACATTTTGATGGATGTTTGTTACATTTATTGCAAAATCTTACAGTAAAATATTGATATAAAACCAATTTAACTACTGTTTCTACATTACTTCCTCTTTGACTTTTTAGCAGGCTGTGGCAACTCTTCTTTGTGTGAGCTCCGTAAAAAACGTTTGATCTTCCTTCGCTTGCGAATTCCAACATCAACGCTCGGTGCCAAAATGTTTCGCTTCTGCATACTTTTGAAACGATCAACTAAAATGCTTGCTTCTGGCTTCAGGTTTCGAAGATTACCGCTTAAGTCAGGTATCATGTTGACGGGTATCTCAGGTTCTTGGAACTTTACTTTTGCTAAACGACGTGGTTCGTAGTTTCGCTCTTTTATCCTTCGTTTCCTACGTTTCATAATTTCCTTCGTTTTCTCGGCCTCGACCGTAACCACAGCAGTAAGCGCTTTTAGCCTATTTATAAAAGGAGCCTAAGTAGAAGTTCACTCAAATTTGAAAATTTTATTCTTACCTGTGAATGTCTGTAACTTTCTTCTTTTCCAATTTCTTTTGCAGTCGTTCCTGTAAGAGTTGTCGCTGTTCCCGTTGCTTTCGTCGAGCTTTTCTGTCTTTCTTTTTATTTTGAACTGGTGGATTGACCGAGAGCTGATCAACGTCCGATGATATCTCTTCTTTCACTTCATTTTCATTTTCACTACCTTCAATGGGCAGTCCGGAAGCAGCTTGCTTTAAGTTTTCTATATCTCTCTCTTCCTGCGACATTTTTGAAAACATATCAACAGTGACGCGTTTCAGATGCTTTTCCTCTTTTATGATTTTGCTTTCCCTCTCTAGCACTTCGTTAATTAATTCCTGATGGTCTTTCAAACTCGGATTATAGCTCATACCGGGATGTGGTAACTCGAGTGCCCTAGAAGTGTCGAATATTAGATTTAGTATTGTTAAAAATTGAAAGTTGCTTGCAGGCAACTTTGGTCAATGGTGGAGTAAAGAAATTAAATATATAATTGATTTGTAGGAAATCGTTTACAGAGGAATAGCTTGACTGATGCTTAAATCGAAGTCTCAGACAGCTTTCATTGGAGTCAATCATATGTTTTAGAAGAAGAAATTGCAACACTGCTAGTAAGAAGCGAATATGTAAAATCAGAATTATTGAAAACTTGCTGCAGGATGACGAGAATAAAAACGACGATGGTGAAAAAGTATTTACTGAAGTGGATGTGGAGAAGATATAACCTTTAATGCTCAAATGGAGAAAACAAGAAATGTCGGTTATTGATGAAAAATTTAGGTTCTTACAACTTCCATGAAAAAAACGCATTCTGAAATCTTTGCTGCCTATCTATATTTCTAACAAGCCATTTACATAGCGTAGGGAGTTACATAGTTCCTAACCAACGTTTTAACTCCCGAATATTACGAGAAAAAAAATCCAATAATCCGGTCTGACATTTTATTGGTGATCAGCTGATTATAAAAAGAACTGGGCCTGGAAAGTTTCGTAGAATCGCATCGAACAGAAAGAGATACAAGATAAGATTCGATAACTACACATACAGCTCATTACTCGCAAAAAGTACAAATACCTTGTCAGGCCACTTGAACAGGTTTTGCATTGCCGTAAATGGAGACGCAATTTCACGGTCAAAGTGTTTTTTCTCCATAATGGAAGGAGTTTACCCACTTATCTTCCATTCACTTTGCTATTGGGACTTTATAAATGCAAGTTGGTGTACAGTAGAAATTTTTAGAATACTCTAGCCTAAAGCGGATATTTGTTCGAATGGGGCAGCAATTTTGAATGAAAAAAATAATGCCAAATAAAATGGCAACACTGATTGTAAACGCCAGGCTACTAGTGATGGGCTCTCAAACGACAAATCATTTGCAAAAAAACAGCTTGGCTGCAAAAAACGAACGAACAGTTTTCCAAAACAGCGGCAAGACCTTATTATAAAATGAACATTTTCTTCTAAAACGAACCGTTTGGTAGCGGCAAACAGTTCTGGTAGCGGCAACAGTTAGTAGGCGAAAAACTGTTTCTCAGCAGCAAACTGGCGAATAAAAACAGTTTGGCAGTGGCAAAATGTTTGCGATCTTTGCGACCAAATCACCTGTCCGTGGGCTAGGCTCAGGTTGCACTTTTGGTTTCTGCAACGGTTGCATTGAAGTTGAAAGCAATATTTTTGGATACTTCGTAGTCTGAGGGCAAGCTCTTATTCAAATTGAGTGTAACGTGGTTGTCGGAGTTTTGAGAAAAAAACGATCACCGTTCTTTCGCATTCTCAAAATTTGAAGGGTACTACTAGTGCCGTTCTTTCGGATTCTCACGAACGGCAGCTAAGTGGTACTCAATATGTGTATTAGGTTCGAATAGTAAGTTGTTCTAGAATAAAACTTGTAAAAACATATTTAGTGTTTGTTGAAATCGTCACGAAGGACGATAACAAGTTTAGAAAATCGTCACAAATGACGTCGTTACAAAGGACGAAACAAGGAAGTCGTCACAAAGGACGAAAAAAGGAGGTAGTCACAAAGGGCGACAAGAACTATCGCCACGAAGCGGCGACAATTTTGTCCATCGAGCCGGACCATTCCGGCAGTACTCTTTCAGTGCCAGGATGACAGAAGGGCCCACTGTGGCCAGATTGGGTTATTTCCCGCCAATTGGGCTATCTAAAATTTGAATTCGCGGGACGGTTTTTCATTTCGCGGGTTGGTGGTTTTTGGGCTATCTATTTTTATGGAAAACTATATTTGGGCTATTCAGTAAAAACTACTAATCGGGACACTGTATGATCGAACCACCTGCACAATTGAGCTATAACATCACCGCCTATACAATTTCTTGAATAAAATTTACTCTGTAATCGGCCAACCTCTAGTATTGGACCGTGAACCAGATTAGCTGGACAATAATTTGTTCAGGAGTACTTGCTAATCCGACCAAAAATGGTTTTAAGAACAGCATGAAAAAGTATACAAGACTGAATTTTCCAGAATTTTTCAACTGTTCAAGATCAAGGAAAATTTTTCGTATAATTTCTGCATGACATTCTGCTGAAAATTCATTTAACATGTAGAATTTGGTACGTTACAGATGTTTTCAATTTCATTGGTATTCTGATAATAATAAAATATTGATTTATACACTCAGAAAAATTTCACCACTTAACACTTTTTTAGAATCACTTTAAATCAAAAGCGAATCTTATTTGAATTCCAAAATTCAAAAATTTTCAAATATGAATTGTCTCCATACACGTTTCTTTTTAATTCAATGATGAAAAATTTTGATTTGAAAATAAAATTTTTATAATAAAATGGAATTCAAATAAGATTCGCTTTTTATTTCAAAGTGATTTCAACTTTTGATTTAAATTTGATTCTATTAAATGACATTTTTCTGAGTGTAGTATTATTGTATATTTGCCGTTTGTATGCAGCTATGAATGCAATTTATTTGATAATTATGAAGTAAATAAAGCAATGATTGTTCCGGCTAAGTAAAAAAAAAACTGAAAAAAATCTAATACGCAAAATACAGCGAACTAAATGTTCGCAAAAAGTTAGCAAAACTCAGCAAAACAAAATTCCTGATAGCTTTAAAATTATAAAAAGTCAGGTGCAACGTATTTAAAAAATAAAAGCCAACTAAAACGTACATTGTAAAATTTAGCGGTTGAAAATAAATAAGCCATACTGCCTGATAGATAAATTTTTGTACCAATGGTTCCGTAAGGCACGTTCTAAAAATTTGCCAATATCCGGCTAGCTACTTCCCAGTAAAGCCCGTCAAATTGCGACAAAATTAGAGCATTGTGATTTAAAAAGGGTTACAATATTCACTCGGTACACTTTGTGACGAAGAAGCTGATGTTTATTTAGACACAGCTCAAGAATTTCAGTTACAGCTAAGAATACTATGTGATGGCTCTGATGCTTTATAATCTTGATGAGACAGAATTGTTTTTTTTAGAGCAACACCACAAAAATCACTATGGTTTAAATAGTAAACATGTACAGATAGAAAACTTCAAAGCAACGTGCGACAATTGCAGTGCTGTGTAAGTGGCGAAAAGAAAGATTTGGTGGTCATAAGAAAATCTAAAAGAACAAGATCGTTGGGAAGAATTGACATTAAGCGAAGTTTGGGCATAACTTGGCGAGATAACACAAAATCTTGTATGACGGGTACTATTTTTGAAGAATGGATGCACACACTTGATATTGAAATGCAAACACAAAATCAAAACATAGCCATCTTTTTTGATAAAGCTAGATGCGATAGCAGTGATAATGTGGAAGACATCAAGCTGCAATTTTTCCACCTATTTGCACTTCTCATTTTCCGCCCCTAGATCAGGGGATTATACCAAACATAAAGCTAAATTACCGCACATATATGATGCACCTTATATTGTTTGCTCTGGAAAATACTGAGCGTACTTTGGACCCAACAAAATTAGCTTCTATATTTGAAGCTCTCTGTTAGTTACGATCTGTTGGGAATAAAGTGTCTCCACTTACAATTACAAAAGTGTTTTTGGAAATGTTGGTTGCCTCGAAATCTGAGGGTCAAAAGCGGAGTCGTGATGAGAGTTCAAATTCAAAGTGACGAGAATTCAAATTCAATACTCTAGCAGACATTCAAAACTTTGCAGGAGTCGATCAATTTATGACCACAAACGAGTATCTCCCGAAATATTGGGAAGATGTCTTTTTTGAAGGGGTTTTAACTGAAGAAGCCATATCAGCTTTTGTTAATGCATATAGTAAATTCAAATCGAAGTATTCTGAAACAGAAAATGAAGTTCATTAGCAGAATCCTAATTCCATAATCAACAAAATACAGAACATCAAAGCTTAGGATCTCTAAAGGAACATATCTAGAGTTTTGCAAACATTAAATGATTGCGAAGTTCTAATGGAGCAGGTACATCTTACGAGCGCAAATAGGCAGATTTCTATATCTAATTATTTTAAATCTAAACTGAACATGCGTTTCTGTGAAAAATTAAACATTTGTAAAACATTCACCTGAAAAGCCTATATTTTCTATTTTATTTACTTGTAATAAATAGTCAAGATGCGATAATAATAAATGAACATAATTTGCAATAACCTTCGATAAAAATAAAGATTAGGAAACATTTCTTCAACGTTCTTTTTTAAACCTTTAAAATCGGACAACGTGTGAAATGAGACCATTTCCAAGGTTTTACTGTGTTTATAAAATATATACATATAAACATGATACATCGTAGCCAGTTCATTGTCGACTTAGTTTATGCGAGATCCCACTTTAATCCCGATTCGGGATTATCCCAAATATCGCGTCGTATAAACGGGCAAAATTGGAAATTGAATTTTCCGAAATTTGAATTGCGTATATCCAAAGAAATTTTTTTTGAGGAATAGCTTACACGCAAATAGAAACTGTATTGTATAAATGTGGCAAGATATGAAGTATAGGATACGTTGAACATTTCAGTTAACGTATGAAGAAGGCAAGAATGAATATGCAGGGATATTTAGCGATAGCTGAACATTTTATTAACTAGTTTTTGTTTTTTTTTAGGCTTCGTTCCAAATGAAGAATGAATTCCACAAAAAGGATAATGGAGAATAGATCAAGTGCACAGCGTTTGAAATCACTTTCATTTACACATTTCATATGCATTCTCAAACATAGTCATCGAAATCCGAATTTGACCGTTTATTCGACGTTCTGACTGGTATAATCCCAAATCGGGATTAAATTGGGATCTCACATAAACTAGGTCAATTTTATTCATTTGATTTCAAAGCATACTTCAATTTTTTGGCGAAACGTCGCCTGGAGGCCCGCAAGTGGAATTGTTTAACGTATGTTTTCTTTTGATAGTATTTAAACGTCTAAACACCATTTTAAATGCTGATTGTCTAACCGGAAAAATAATTTGTTTCAAAACTTGCGTTCATAGTTTTGAATGTATGAAATCGGATAAAATATTAATATTTGACTCATTTTAAATAAAGCATTCAGCCATTCTAGCCACTAAGACTGTTTCTAATACTAATTGAATTTTTGTGCCACCCAAATTTGCATCTTGTTTCTGCAGGCTTTTATTTTTTGTGTAGAAATTTTAAAAAAAATCCTTGAAAATATAAGTGCAGATCTACACTTATTTTTTCGCGAACTTTTCTAAAATGTTCATACATTTCTTTTAATTTATTCACATTTTTCCTACTTTCCCTTTTTAAATACGTTGAATAAAATATTATCTGTTATAAAGTATCGGAAATTTTAACTGTTTCAAACGACTTCTGTGCTACAATTAGAGCATTTATGTTACTTCGTATGAATTTGACGGACATAAATATTATAATTTAATCAGCTTAAATGAATTGATTTAGTTATAAAAACAGTTATTTAGTGTGGCGGTTTTTGGGCTACAAGTAAAAAATTTTCGCTATTTTGGGCTATGAAAATTTGAAATTGGGCTATATTTTCTCCCAAATATCTGGCCACACTGGCAAGGGCCCAACGTAGAAATGCGGGCTTACCGTCAGCACGAAGTGAATTACGGGAGTTCGATGACCGTCCGCATACGTGAATTAGAGCGAACACCCTTGATCGATCGTGCTGAGATACCAGTGGCAGAAAAATTGCCATCAAGTGTACTTTAAAGCAGCAGCACATGGGAGCTGCTGAAAAGCGCGTATAACTAGTCAAAATAGCTAATTAAACTGCAGTGGCACACTTGGCTCAAAAAAGAGTAATCATTGAAATGTACACGGAATTGCGATTGAAGATGAGCAAGATCGATAAAGTAGCCCCAAGAGCTAGCAAGGGACAATCATCATCGAGATTCTATAAAGACAAACTAGAAACGAGCCGGCAGAATGTAAACGAATCGCACGAACAACTGGACAGTAGCCGCATCGAAGTGCTCGAAACCACTCAGAAGTACGAAGCCGAGGTTGCTGAATGTCGTCATGACTCGCTCATCAAAACAGTTGAACGACGCGGGGCAGAAGTCGAACGCCTCCAGGCCGATCGCAAGATCTACGAAACAAAATTGCAAGGCACCAAAAGCCAAATGAGAAGCAATCGCTGAAATGAATGAGATTCGAAGTAAGGAAGTATCGCTCGACTACAAGGAAAAGCAAATTGATCAGGAAAAAGTAATGCTTCAAAATCGAATTCATACCCTATCTGAAGACCTAAATCGAAATATCGATGAAGTGCAAACGATTCATCGTGGTAACACAGTGAAAAATCTGGAGCTTCAAACGAAACTTACCGAAAATAGCGAAGAATTTAAAATAGCATGCAGCACAATAGTTCATAATAGCTGAACGAAACGATCAGTTCGCTGACTGTTAAGGCCGAGAATCTGGCGCTAAACCTACTGACACCAAGCGAAGAATCTGCAACAATGGTGGACCGCTGCATAGATGAGCAGCAGGCCAGAGAAACTCAGATTTGTATAAGAATCCGAATGCAGATAATAACTCGGACGAGGCCAGGGAAGAGATTCAAGAGCACAACACCAAAATCAATCATTTACTACGCGAAAACAAGAAGCTGAAACTCGGACATAGTGACCTTGAAGCACGGAGCATCATGGACCACGTTTCTTAGGAAGCTAAGATGGACATGTATTCAAAGCGACTCTAGGATATGCATACACGATTGCGGGAGATACAACTCTACTGCGAGTTGATGCAAAGCTGTGGGGAAAAAATGGCGTAAGTGATCGATGGATCAGCGACCTATAAAATGGAAGTGATCGATGACGATGACCTATCTTGTAAGAAATCTAGAAAATCGTATTAAGCAGCTGACGGAGCAAATGATAAAGTTGAAGGAAGAACATAAGGAGTATCGTAAAGAGGAGCTTAAGGGTAGCGGAAAAAATTATAGTTATGGGCCTAAGGGAGAAATCGCAAACTTACTCATTGCCTGGCATTACTCATTGCCTGGAATACTGGCAAAGAGTGAATACTGGAATACTGGCTAAAGAATTACAGCAATTACAGGAAAGCGCTCATAATGGACAGGATGGTGCGACTCAAAGAGCTGGGGACGCTTCCGTAAGCTTAATCGACTTCAACGAACTAACTCATCAAATAAACTCGATGCAATGACGACCAAGCCGAAGAAGCCAAAGAAGTCACGAAAGCCTCCAAAAGATCCAGACAAACCGAAGAAAGCAGACGTTTCGTTGACTGAAAAACGTAGAACGACGTTAAAAGACGAAGTACCCGATTTGGATGATATTCCAGATTCGAACATAATAAAGAACCAACTCGAAGAAGCTATCAAGGAAGCGCCGAAAGAATCTTCCGAGAATTCAGATGGCAATAACTTTTTTTCTTTCATTCCAGATAGCGAAGTAAAAATTTTATGGACGAAAGCGGCCATCGCTCGGTGGCAGCAAATCGAGATCGAAGAAGAAAAAAGACGCATTGAATCTGACGGTGAGGGGGACGATTTGCTAATTTTGCCGCCCCCGCAAAACGATTCGGAAATTGCCAGTTAAACTCGAGCAATCCACCTGGAAATATGGACGAAAGCGGCCATCGCTCGGTGGCAGCAAATCGACATCGAAGAAGAAGAAAGACGCATTGAATCTGACGATGAGGGGGACTATTTGCTAATTTTGCCGCCCCCGCAAAACTATTCGGAAATTGCCAGTTCAACTCGAACAATCCGCCTGGAAATGCGTTTCATCAGCCGCCGGGGAAGACCTGAAGAAATCTTTTCAGACATCAGCGCGAATTTCCGAGGAGCCGATAAAGAGCTGGCTTGGTCACTGCAAGAAATGTATCAAAATAAACTGACGGAATTGTTCTCAATCTGTGGAATTAAATGGGGAGCAACTAGTGGACCTGATGAAGAAAAGCTTGCAATACATTTTGAAAGAGGAAGCAGAAATACACGAAGAGGAAAGAGGAATACACGCTTTGATCGCTCTTTACAGAAGTGGTGGTAGTATATAGTATACAGTAGACCTATCACATGTGTATCTTCAGATCCAAAAGACCCGTCAGCTTCGTCGGCAGCGAAATGTGACATCGTGAACAAAATTAAAGCGAGCGCTTATCGTGGAATTTTATGATAATTTGAACAGCGCTAACATACATGACAATTTCTGTACACGTAGCATAAAATTCAAAGGATATTTCTGTGAATATGTTTATGCGATGCAGGACATAGCATCACAAAAAAAATTTAGAAATCGCTCGGTACATTGTGGATGGAATAAAGGACGACTCGCCGGAAAAATGAATACTCGAAGGAGCGAAGTCTTTTAAAACGTTCGGCGCCAAGCGTGGTTCGGTTGATTCATATATATATATATAAATCTTTAGGCTACAATATTTTATAAACGGCTGCTCTATAATAAACATCTCACAACTACATTCTTGTATTTATTTCGCGTTGACTACAATTTATATTTTGTGGAATTTTTATTCAGCCTTTTCTCCAAAGTGCAAAAATTTTTTGATTTGTTTTCAACATACATAGTTATATGGTCTTAAACAAATATTGCTTAAACTTGAAGGACACGAGGTGACGTTATAGAGGGATTTATAACATTCTTGTTTTTTTATGGCAAGGAAATTTATAGACACTAAAACGCTAGTAGCGCAGGAACCGAAGTTGATGTATTAAAGTACAACTAAAATCAAAAATAATAGATATAATCCAACTCACACTGGGGCAACAAAACCACATTCGGAAAATTTAGAATTCCTGATTACCAAATTCAAAGTGTATTTAAATTCGAAGCTATTGTTTTTTTTTACATTTTTGACATTACATTTTTAACTAAACACCCGACATACAATCAATGCTGTGAGGATACTTATCACTTCCTGACAAGTGACCCATAAGCACACTAGCACAATCTCGTGCCTTGAGGAGAAACATCACTAGAGAATGCAATCCCGGGATCCCGACCAATTTCTGGTCCCAAAAATCCCGGGAATGATGGTTTCTAATCTCGGGATTTTTGGGACCAGAAATTGGTCGGGAGTCCGGGGCCGGGATTCAAACATAATCGGCAATCAGATTACGACAGGACTCGAAAAGTTCCAATAGAATCCATATGCACGAGACAGCAATTAACATACAGGCTCACGTCAAGATTAGTAAAGAATAGAGCAAAAGAGTTACACACAAAAAGGGAGCTTATTTAACTTGAACAAGAAGAGCGTCACCCATATATGGGTGACGCGGTCCCCACGGAAGCATACCCGTCACCCATGGAAGCGTACCCGTCACGGGTGACGCGGCGCCGAAAGTATTAAGGAGTTGAAGGAGAGCCTAGTGACTTATGAATGTTCAATATAACGTAAGGCCAATGACAAACACGGCAGTTCCAGCGAAGCGTTTCCCGAGAGAAAACCGAGTCGGTTTAGTCGGGCGTGCATTTAGCATTGTGATGACACACCCCGCAGTTTAGACGCCTCTTGGTTTTGTAGTGCAAAACTAAACCGACTCGGTTTTCCTCTCGGGAAACGCTTCGCTGGAACCGCCGTGTTTGTCATTGGCCTTAAGTTGCACACATTAAATCTAAAATTAAGACGAGAAGAAAAAATAATAAATAGAAAATGTTACACATGTGGTGAAAACGGACTCGAAACAAGAAGTTGTCTAAATGCTGCGAAAGGAATGAATCCGAATCACTCATACAAAGAAATACAAGTGGCAAAAAATCAGAGCAAACGTAAGCAAGAGAACATTGATCATAGAAGAGAAATATCACTTAGAGTCAAAAACAACAACACTCTAAGAAGAATTGGAAGAAGAATGAGGAATTCAGAAGTGATGCTTGATAGGAATCGTAAAGCACAGGTTAGTATCCGAATTGTTACTAAAGGTCTGTTCTCGTACATCATGCCTTGCAATGCATTGCCATGAAGCCGTTCCTATATGCCGTTTGACTGAAAAGTAACAATTTCCACTCTTTCATAAAATACTATGAGATTTCAGTCGGATGAGTTACTGAGAGAAACTTTTATCATAAAATAAATACACTTTAAGCTTTGTTTTTGTATAACACTAGCTGACCCGGCAAACTTCTACTGCCTCAGAATCAATAGATGTTTTAACTTATTAGCTAGATTCAAATCAAATTTTTAAAAAGATCAAAATGAACTAAGTTCAATAAATGCACAAAATTCCAAATGAATAGTCATATCATGAATATGAATTTAATTCACGTGGCAGCAAGACATTTGCTTTATTGAAGGGAATCGAAGTGATTCACGCAGCATTGTCGCACTACTTTCTGTTAAACTATTTGCTGAATGGATTGCACTCGGGTCTATTACCTTCATTGAAGCACCTTGTAATATAAAAAAGCATTTCTTCTTGCCCGACAAAGATTATCATGTTGTTGACCTGTACGATAAGCTCGGCAATTTCTCATTGCTAATTAAGCCGTTTAACACACTGTCTCTCTTTGCTCTTGTGTTTGTGAAGCACGAAGTCGAGCCACACCCAACGGGAATTGCTCCAATGCATTCTAGCAGCATGCATGAAGCAAACACTCTTAGCGATGCAGATGTAACATTTGAAAGTTGTTTTCCCAAAAGTCCATCATTTACTTATGAGCATTACTGAATTATGAATTTTTCCTATGTTTTAATCGTTACTCTGCTATTCGGAGCAGAGTCAAATCCAACCAATCAAAGACCATAAAAATTGGTCCAGCCGTTCTTGAGTTATAAATGGTGTAACTAACCCGACTTTGTTTTATATATATAGATAAACAAAATTGGTCCAAATTATTCAAATTACGAGTTGAAATATTTGCTTCCAGTTTTAGACAGGGGGAAAAATTGTTTTTCAAATCAAATTTCAAAATTAAAAAGAACAGTTAATTTGCAATATCAATCAGTAAGTTCAATGTTTTTTAGATTTTTTTATCAAATCTCAGAATCGGATCCAAAAAAAACCTTTCATCAATTTCGCCTATTATTCAGGAGCCCATAGGTCGGCAACTAAACCTCATAGGAAAAAATTGTGTATTCACGTTCATATCCTTCATGTCGCCTCCACACTGCTGGCGATCATGTGGCCTATTGAGTTGAGGGGCGATGGCTTGCAATGGCCGACAGTGGCGAAGCATGGAAATGGCGATGGCCGAGGATGGCTTTTCACACACATCAAAGCGGGCCATCATGCGCAACCGTAAAATCATGACTGATCCATCTAGTGGCCCAGTGTGTGGAGGCAACTTTGGGATGGTGACCATATTTGTAGCCATCATTGCGACCATTTCAGTGGCCGATGATGCGGACACAATGCGGAGGCAGCATTAGAAGTACCATTATGCACAATATGAACGAAATCCAGGACCTCGATTTTCTTTCGTTGTCCTTCTCACGTGAAATGGCCCTATTATCAAATGTGCGCGGGAAGCAAGTCGAATATTTTTAAGGCGATGCTTTATTATCGCTTAGGATATCTTTACAATAACTATTGTTCTTTCAAACGCAGACAACTAACACTTTCGGTTATTACTTTTCAGGAAATACCATGGGAGCGTTCCCATACTTTTCACGAATTTCCCCCACCGCATGATTCAGGAAGATTCAGCTCATGAACGCGACTGAAAGTACGGAAACATACGTTAAGGGTAACAATTCGGAGGAGCAGTTAGACAACGAAACTCAAGAGCGATTGCTGCAGCAAACTATAAAACGCAAGTTAGACAAAAAGATGAAGGAAGAAACGATGAGCATTAAAAACGAGCAACGACAAACTGATCAGTACAAAGAAGAAGTTCAGAAGATTAAATGCCGCGTGAAGATTCTCAAACGCAACCGTGAAGGAGCTGAAATTCAAAAGAAGAAGACACAAAAGCGAAAGAGGCCTATCAAACGCACAGAGAATGGTACTGTCCTGAATATGTGACAAAAATAATGTTCCCTATGAGGTTACATCCCCACATATAAATGATAGATATACCTTGAGCAAAGTTGGAGAGGACGAAGGGTCTGCGCGTCCATCCAGCAGTTTGGATAAATTGGAAAGTTGACGACGAGAATCATCTAAGATAGATGATCTGGATGGATGAGTGTGGGTGTAAGGAGAAACGGACAAACGACGATAACGAAGCGTGCGACAGCGAACGAAAAACGACGTCAACAACAATGACGCATAATATTCTAAGTCTGTGTCATAATTTCGAATAGTGAAAGTAAAAATCCTTTAACTAGAAAAGTTTACTTTATATCCGTCTAATTCTTACACTCATAATAAATTGATGTTATCATAATTCTAAATTAGAAAAAATCTTAATCTGCTATAAGGAGCCCAGTGCCTAAGAAGGGTTAAAAATCCAATGCATTATGATAGCCGAACTAAAGACATCAGTTTTCATTTCACATGTTCGTTTTTTCTAACTTCTTCTTATCCTATAAATATAGTGGTACATGACACCTAACCAAATTGCCCGCCACCAAGGAGTTGAAGATATCTTGATTCTAACATTAAATAGACCCACTCCTTATATGCTTCTATTTCAGCTTGACCGGATAACGCAATCCAGAAATAATCCGTCCCCCACTTTGTAGGAACGTTTACTAAATAATATAGTTTAATTTAATGTTTGAAAATTTAATTTAATTTAATGTTTGAAAATCAATATTTTAACTTACAATTTGTCTTAACTGAACCTGATTTCACATATTCGCAAAGTTAGTTTCGCTATCAATTTCCCGTTTATTCAAAATGGTTTTTCAAACAGTTTGAAAAAAAAATGCTTTTTAAACAAACAAATCGTTTTCGTTTTTTTTACACTCTACACATAATCAAAGAAAATACCTTGTGCTTTGGTTTTATCATAGAAAAATATCAAACTGTTTTTTCAATATTAAAGAGTGCAACAATATATCTTAATACAAGATCACTGATGGCTAAAATCAAAGAAATCATCTGTTTTATACCGGCGTTAACAGTTTACGCAAAAACGGAGCTTTTTGCACGCAAAACAATACACTTCTCTGAGGTGGAAAAGTTTGTTGCAAAATTGTGATCAATTCAGTTAAATGACTGAATATTCCTGAATAGAAACAAGAACATTTATGCAAGAAATGCAGATCATCTATCGAGTCAAATGTACCTAATTCAAAACGGCCTTCAAACATGGCATATACCCTCTCAAACTTCTTCCAAAATTTCATTATCAAACCGTCCAATTTTGTGAAGTACAAGGAAAACTTAAAAATGCACAAGTTTAGCATACTACCTTTTTTTCTAAAGTTTCTGTAGAAAAGTGTTTTCTAAGGAATGTGAACATGTTATTGGCCGCATCTAATTGAACGGAATGATGGTAAAAAAATTGTGATGCCATTGTAACATTTGAATTATACTATATATTAGATTCCTATTTACGATTTATGGAGAGTTTCGGGTTAATATTGTATCAGTAAACTGTAAAAACTCTATTTATTAGTCTACTAACCTGGCTCTTGTTGTTTTCATATTAGCTATTATAGGCCTGGATACTAGATGTTTGCGTGTATTTTGCAAGTGATACACAGCAACTTTGCTATCAATCCAATCATTTTTGAACTCCGGATTGTCATCGAGTTCCGTCTTTTCTTCCCACAAATTGTTGCGAAATATTTTCACATCTTTCTTTTTCTTTTCTTCGAGCAATTTCCGACTATAGTTGTTGCTGTCGTTCAACGACTGAATTATACGTTTTGTTGTTTTCTTTCCAGCAAGTATTTTACTAACAACATCCTTCCCCACTGGCTTCCGCTTTATATGATTCCTGTGAAATTCATACATTAATAACATACAGTGTTATCTCAACACAAAAACACCTTTTTGAAATTGGGTCCTGCACTTTCGAGCTGTTATCCAAAATAGCTAGCGAGCGAAGAGGCTTTTTAGCATTTTCTCTTCGTTTCTGTTTCCTTGAAAGTAACGAGGGCTGCTTGTCCTTGTCACCAAGAGTATCAACTGTGAAAAGTTCACCATCAGCCTTCAACTCAGCCTTTCTGTATATTTTGTTAGGTTAAAGTTTTTTCGTGGATCAATCTGAAAATCTTACCCAATTCGTTCCTCTAAGCGTTGATCTTCTAGAAAATCTTCGACATCTTTTATATCAGAGAATTTACGCCACGACGCCTTATTCTTTTTCGAAACTCGCTTCTTTTTTACGCCAGACATTATGATACCTATAAATCAGTCGGTCTATCATCCACGGCCGCACGATTCACGGGATTCACGTATGCCTGACAATGACATTTCATTGACATTTCACTTGTAAACACGTGCGTATCTTCTTCTACATTGCTACGCTATTCAAAGTATGTTACTGAACGCTCCAAAGCAGAAGCGAATAGCGAATACTAGCCGGTAAGATAAGGATTTCAAAAAATAAAATATCAATAAAACTTAGTGAACCGTAAGTCAATTAGTTTGATATCAGAGTTATTAGGTACTCCGATATGAAGCAGCCAATATTAGCAATACAAACTAAAATTTCTTCCAAATCAGGTCTTCGTTATTATTTAGACAGCCAGGCATGAAAGACAGATTTTTATTTCTTTTAAGTTGTTTCAAATTCTTTTTTCCCAATTTTATCATTACAATGTAGAGGATGAAATTTATTCGAAGTACAAAAACAAATCAGCTTCTCTTTGGCATCTTTAACTAAAAACTTACTGCTGCACTTCTTACAATTTATTGTGATGCAAGTAGGTTTATCAAAAGATATTCCCACTTAGTATATGTTTGTGAGTCTCAAATAGATGCAAAGGATTCAACGACGTGGTAAAATTACGCAAAAAATTACAAGTCAGCTTCAATATCCTTAAATAAATTCACAAATACAAATGCTAGCTGTTGCCCAACACATATTAGTCAGGCCATATCACTTTTTAGTAAACTCCCAAACAACAGTCAAGCTAAGCATAGATACTTAATAGTCTTTTCAAAATGATAAGAGGACATGAGAATGCAAGATACGCAAAATCTTCACCTCATAGCAATGCGAGTCTTATTCTGACCATACATAATAAAAAATATCCATAAATGTTTGGTGTACAGTTCCATTTTAAAGCAAGGTAAATAGTAATAAACTTAAATGTAAAATATTGAAAAATCAAATAGAAAGAAATTTCAAAACCTTTTGTTACAGTCTGCATCAGATCAGAATAAAATTAAGCTTTTTTCATGCAACTCATTCTACATGCTCGCATGAATGTATCTATAATCGAACAAAAACTGCGATAATTGCTTTTTCCGAACATGCCAGAGTAAATAGGCGTAAAATGCCTCCTAAGCATAACTTTCGAGCGTGATATCAGATATTGAAAGCGTCACGAACAATTTGGAGCCACACTATAATGTTACGCAATTGATGCGGTAGCGCTTGTAGTACATGCTTACTATAAATCACAAATTTGGTGTAGCCATTTATGCACTGAAAAGTTTTTTAGCGCAAATATTATGTATAATGTGCTTCATTCAACCACGTTGAAAAAATTTCTACGAACGTGCCAAACTACACTCGGGGACCTTTTCCCAGGCATCTATGACTTAAGAACTTCACGTCCAAGCTTGAAGTTTATTTCGATTCGAATCGTGATAATCATTACATAGTAAGATGCGTTTTATCATGCTACATTGATCAATTAGCTATTTTATTCAGATTGTAAAATAAGGATCATCATCATCGTGGCACAACAGCCCGGTGTCGGGCCTTGGCCGTCTGGATAAGAAATAAGATAAAATAAGAAAATAAGGATCGCTCAAGAAAATCTCTACAACTCTACGATGTTCGAGTCATTTTCTTGTGAAAGATTATTTCATGACCTTTTTTAAGCCATGATTAATCGAAGTGACCTCCGTTCTGGTCTTTGATACCCCTCAAACAGAGAAGAAACTATTCACCAATTCGTGTTGAGTTGGCATGTGCAAATTTAGACTTCGAGTAGATGATAATTGCAGCGTTCAATAAAAAATTCAAACCCATTACTTTGTAGATATCCAAGTGTAGCATCATTTGTAGTTGCTATTGTTTAAATTGAACAAATACGGATAACTTCGTAATAATTTATCATATTACAGACGTAAAATCTGTATAAACTCACAAAGGCACATGCAATTGAGTATCTGAAAGTTCTTCGGAATATACCAAAGCCATTCATTTTTACAGAGAATATTTTCATCAGCGTGGTAGTAGGAAATGTTCAGAAACCTGAAAAGTCATGCTTTCTCCAAAGAACCACTTATGATTGTCTTATATTTTTTTAAATCTTCGCAACCTAGCTTGCTGCATTATTTCAACTGCAGTTTGCTGAAAAAGTAGTGGATAGCACAATTCTCTAAATTGGATAGGATACACTCTGTGGTACCAATATTATCTAGCATATTCTTTTTTAGAAACAACAGATCTAGCTCCTGAAAGGAAAACTTTTTGTTCATAGCTCTTGGAAAACAATCTAACAGTACCAAATGTTTCCACAAACACGGTTATGTGTTTTCGAAAACAAGTGGATTTAGAACTGACTTCATCTACTGAATTTAAGCGCAGTATATTTAGTCAGCGATAGAAACATTGTTTCTGATTCTGCTGGATGAAACAAGTGTAGTCTGTGCCAATCTATTAATACTAATAAAAGCGTTAATATGAAGAGTTGAAATCAACTGATTTTGTCTTTCGCAGTAGTTTCGAGGTTTCGTTTGTGCTTGGTAGTTGATCATGTACAATATGAATCTTTGCCTGCACTCTAACTCATTTCTTTTGAAAGCAACATTCACATACCATTTTGTGCTTTTAAACTACAACGTCTTGTTTATATTACGGAAACGATACAATTCAATAAGTAGGCAAAATGTAATTTAATATCGGCACCTAATTAGTTATTTGTTAGCGGACAAAGTAAAAGTTAGCTTTGACTCACGAGCAACAGTATTTATTGATATGTGAACAGCTTTTCCCCAAAGATCCAAAAGCATTTGCGGTAGAATACTTTGTTCAACAGCTTCGACTGGCCACCCCGAAACTAAAGCCCTAAAACACTTCCATAGGGCTACTTTTACCACGTACGATTCTAATTGTGGAATCTCTCATTTTTTCCAAAACAGTTCAACCAAAAGGCGTATGTTTGTATTTAGTATTTGATAGCCACACAAATTGCACCCAAAGTCGTTTTTACAACAAAATATGTTTTTACAACATATTTAAAGTTTGTCCACTTCAAGTAGTTAAGATAGTGTGCTTAACTACTTAACTCTTAATCTTTTTCTTGCTCTAGATGTTGCACAACTAGTGATTTTACATTTGCTAGAAAATACTACTTTGAAATCAATTGTAAGCCTCGTACTAAGCAAATTTCCTCTTCATCGTGTTTCTATCCCGGAAAACAAAACTTTCAATTGTGTGATCATTATAAATACTGTTTTCAAAAAAGGATAAAAATGTGTTAAATAAATAATAATTACAAACGAACAACAAAATAGTTCACTAAACTAAGCATTTTATTGTTTTAGTCTGCTTTATAAGCCACTTTTCTGAAATTTAGCACACGTATTAATGTCACCGAAAACGTAATTGGTAAACTAGAAATGAAACCAACACGAATGGTACAAATTAAATATTTCAACAACTGTTTTAATTTATAAAGACAACCAGAGAAAACTAATATATTCGTCGACATGTGTACAATATTTAAATTAGCTTAAACGTATATAAATGTGTGTATGTCAATATGAATGAGTGTCATTTTATACATTTCTCAAACCAATAGAACTTGATTCGAATATTTCAATGCCTCCATGAGATTCTTAATCTTCGAAAGTGAGCCGCCCCGGCCCATGATTTTTCATATATCTTCTATACTGCTTATACCTCGGATTTTCTGCTAGTGCTTTCTTCATTTCGTCGTCTTGCTCCTTTTTCCAAGCCGCAAACACGTCACGCTTCCACAATTCTAGGTCAAGATATTCTAACTTTTTGTCATCTTCGACCGCGTCGAATTGATGCTGACCCATACCCATATTTTTTCGTATCAAATACAGTTTCTCCTCTTCGCCATATGGTTGTTTGAGAATCGAAAAACGCCAGATCCACTGTGCGTACCATGCTATGTATTTGATTATTGTATACGGCAATAGAATCAGTTGAATCCACAATACGTCACGAATCGATGGCTTAGCATAGCCACCTTTTATATCCATCTTCTCTTCAATAATTTTTCGAATTATTCTTTCCAACTCCTCTTTTTGATCTGCCTTCGATAGTTTATTTTTGCCTGAAACACATTAGAACATTGGTTAAAATCAAAGTTAGTTTAGTTAGTTAGGAGAAAATGAAATACAATAGAACAGAATAAAACATAATGTAGCCTGGTTGTATTTTGATTAACTCACTTGGTCTGCAAACAATTAAACCTATTTCAAACGGATATTCTTTAGTGAATAAAAACAAAGTTCCCAAGTTTAGTAGGTAAATCACAAAACAATAGGAAGATATAACAGTCTATGCTGACAATAATTTTTTTTAATATTTGGCATTTTTAAGAAAAAAATAATGTGAAAAGAATCTTTTCATATTCATGTTCCTATTTTGTTTGTATAGTGGTTCTTATAATGTAAAAGATCCAAGCCACATTTTGACATGTTATGTGACAATACTCTTTTGATATTGACATTGTGTTGACGAAAGATTCTTAGTTGTGCTTGTTAATTCAGCCGGTTCCGAAATGCATGCATATTAATGTTTCAAACCAAGAATTTTTTTTAACAAACACACATTAGACCTCTGAGTATCCCACATACCTCTTTAAAATGGCAAAGCTTGAAAATTCTTAACACATCTTCCATGTTACGACAATAAGATTGTACGTAATGAAGCGATAGTAACTAATACGATAATAAAATTTCACTCTCTTTAAACTTCCACAGGGTTTGTCGTAAAGAATTGGTTCTGCATTAAATATATGCAGCCCCCTCCGCGGTTTTCCACCTTGTCAGCGATGAGAGGGCACAGGGCAGTGGCTCACTAAGCCAGATGCGTTGCTGCCTTGCTAAGAGGGACCTAGGGTAAGGACACCCCGAATGTCAAACCAAATCATGGACGAACAGCAAGGAGATAAAGTTACGGTACAGGGAGTCGGATACCCAGTACCGGCGGCCGTCATCGGCGGCCGTTGTCGTTATCCATCGACTGCAATGACTATCGAGGTTGACCACTTGGCCACCGTAGCAGATCCAATTACAAGTGGTCCCACACAACACACAGAGATGGTGGAATCGGTAGCGGACCCTTTTCGGAGGAGCTCGAAGCTACAACGATCCCCACCTCGAACAACAACCAATTTGGAAGCTAGCACCTCCGCTGGCGCGAAGCCAAGTCGCGCGAAGCCAATGCGCTCGGATACCAGAGTACTCGGACTCGGAGAGCATGGTTTCGACCGAAGCGGAGGAAGAGCTCCTCAAATCGCCTGAGCAAGGCAAAGGCACTGGTCCCCAGAAGAGGAACAGGCCCAAGCCGAGCAAAGAGAGCAAGAAAACGCTGGCAAATTACAAAGCGGCGTTACGTATTGTCGACAGGCTCGGTGACAGACCTTTCCTCTCTGTGGAGGAGATGGATCGGTTGTGCTGGGCTCGGACGACGGTGGCAAAAGGTCGCGAGTATTTCGCTGGCAAAGAAAAGCTGGCTCTTAAGGACTCTGCTTTCCACAACAAGGTGGAGCAGAACTTTTAAAAAAAATGGCAGAAAAAAGGTAGAGGTCAGCTGAGGAGGAAAAACCGGCGAAAAAGAGGCCAAAAAACGAGACCAGTCGGCAAGGGCTCCAACAATCCTGTACCTTGAAGCCGAAGAAAGTCATAAAGGCCAGCGATGTGGCCAAAAAACAACTCATCGTGGCTTTGATAGATTGAAGCAACCCGTTGGGTCAATTGTCGCTAGAGAAGTGGAAGATCGTTGAGTCAGGCCTCCTCAATGCGATGATTGAACGAATGGAGAAGCACCCTGAACTGGCTATGCCTTCGTATGACGGGGCGGGCTGGTTCAAGGGTGTGAAGATCATCAAGTGCAACGACGAGCTCAGGTTGCGCTGGTGTGCGGCTGCAGTTCCGGATTTACCGGGGCTATGGGAAGGAGCTCAGCTAGCGATTGTGGACAGAGGGAACATCCCGAACCCGCCTAGAGCAAAGGTAACAATACCGCGGGTAGTGGAACCGGAGGTGACCCTGAAGTTGCTACAAAGGCAAAACCAGGACATTCTAACACAGAATTGCAAGATCCTGGATGTTAGGAAACCGGCTGCACAGGGCTTAGGGCAGGTGTACATCCTTCAAGGAGGCTGACGACTTGCTCTACTCGCGTTTTGGTAAGACGGTAGTAGGTAGTAGGTAGTGTCTGCCTGCGCCTGAAAAAACCGCACCCGAAGGATGGTAATAAAAACACCCTGGAGGGAGATTGAGGTTGAGAGCGATCTGGGCACCGGTCATGGAGGATGCCGAGGCCAGCAACAAAATGCTGCAGATCAATCTGCACCGCAGTAAGTTGGCCTCGGCCGCCCTACTGCTGACACTCGACGAAGGTAAGTTTGACGTGGCGCTGATTCAGGAACCTTGGATCTCTGCGGAGGGTCGGGTTGCGGGACTGGCGTCACGGCATTTTAATCTTTTCTTCCTCACCGCGGTAGCAAGAATAAGAACGGCTATGCTGGTGAGAAAGAATATTCACGCTTCTCTTCTAATTTCAGCACAGACGATTTGAAAGTGTTGGCATGTGAGGGGGACGAAGAGGAGCAGGTGCACCAGCATCCGCCTACATGGCACACAACAGACCTACTCCGCCGGATGAGGTCACAAAAGTCACCGCGGAGACGCTCAAGAAGAACCAATTGCTGCTCGTGGGAGCGGATGCCAACGCGCATCACACTGTCTGGGGCAGCATGGCTATTAAAGATAGAGGTGAGTCTTTACTCAATTTTATTATTAATTATAATCTAGTCGTGGCAAACCAAGGAAACCCCCCCACTTATAGGGGACCTTGCAGTGAAAACGTGCTAGACATAACTCTTCACAATGACCCAAATTAACAATTAATAGAGAATTGGAGGGTCCTTGAAAGCCCATCATTCTCTGACAACTGTTACATTAGTTACAGTTTAAATTTCAACCTAGCTCTCACTTCTCGATCATTTCGCAATACCAGAAAAACAAACTGAGAGAACTTCAAACGAGAAGTGACTAACGGCTTAGGCCCTCCTCCCAGGATAGGCTCTGTAGCTGACCTGGCATCTGCAGTTAACACTCTCACTAGTAAACTTGTAAAATCTTTTGAACGGTCCTGCCCCGAAGTCTGCCCGAAGCGCAAACCTAAGCCACCCTGGTGGAACAGGGACTTAGGTTGTTGCAGAAGACAAGTACGAGAACTCTTTAACTTAGTCAAAGTAATGTTGGAACGAATACAAGAACTTGCGTAGGCTCTAAAAAACGGAAATAAAGAAAGCCAGATGGAGCTTCTGGAAAGAGCTGTGCGGTAGGATTGAATCCACCTCGGAGACGGCTGGATTCAGAAATTTGCTGTCTAAACGCCCTGTCACGCTTAGCCTGGTATGCAAGCCTGAAGGGGAGTGGACAAGCAACAGCTCGGAAATGCTAAAGATCCTCGTAGATACTCACTTTGCGGGCTGTTTGGATGACTCCACCCTTTTCACTGGTGAGCAGGCATCTGATCTGAATGACATCGAAGGCATTGGCGAAGTTGTCACCAAGTAGAGGCTTGTCTGGACAATTAACACCTTCAAGCCCTTCAAGTCTCCAGGTCCGGATGGAATTCTGCCGGTCATGACAGGTATGCTTGCCGTTTCCTGGCTAACACAAATTTACAAAGGTTGCCTAGTGCTAAGACACGTACCTGCAGCCTGGAGGATCGCTAAGGTTTTATTTATACCCAACGCGGGGATAGTGAGCCATGCGTATCCGAAGGACTACAGGCCAATTAGCCTGACTTCCTTCCTCCTTAAAGTTTTCGAAAGATTACTAAATCTACATATCAAACAAAGACTTGGTACTCAAATTCTATCGAGACCCTAAAACGCTTATATGAAAGGGAAATCTGTTGAAACGGCTCTCCATAGGTTATTATGGAGACTCCACGCATATAACACCCATCCCGCTATTTGTAGCTGGATAAGCAACATGCTTAAACACTGGCTCATATCAGCGGAGTGGTCGGTTGCGCAAATCACAAGAAAGGTTCACAGAGGCACGCCGCAGAAAGTGGTTCTATCCCCTCTCTTGTGGAAAGCAAGAGACTCACGGTTGTGGCCTATGCTGAAGACATTGCTATTTTAGTCTCGGGTAGGTTTCTACATACCCTTGGCCAGGACGTCGAGTATTCTCTAGGGCTGGTTGATGATTGGACGAATAACATGGGCCTTGGCATCAACCCAAATAAGACGGATCTTGTGCTCTTCACTAGGAAGTACAAAACTCCCAATTTAGACCCAATCATGCTGGGCGGCTCCAGGTTAAGTCTCAAGTTACAAACTTAGTACCTGGGTCTTATTCTGAACAGCAAGCTAATATGGAAAGTGAATTTAGATGAAAGAGTTAAGCGGGCAAGCAACGCGATTTATGCCAGCAAGAGAGTGCTGGGTAAAGCGTGGGGTCTAAGCCCTGCTTTAACGCATTGGATCTACTTGGCGATAGCTAGGCCAGCAGTGAATAAAACCGCCTTTGCTAGCATGACGAATAGAGTTCAGCGGTTGGCGGCCCTCTGCACTACAGGTGCCTTAGCCTCGACTCCTTCGTCTGCTTTGAACGACCTGCTTCATCTTCCTCCGCTTGATCTCTTTGCTAGAGGAACTGCCGCGAAAGCTGCTGTCAGGATTAGGGAATCAGGACACTTCGAGTCAGGATCCAGCGGGCACAGCAGTATTGAAGGGGGATACGCAGGAAGCACCGACTACCTGGTTTCTAATCTGTGCTTTGAGCGGGGATATCGAGCGACTGTGGAAGATGGGCAGGAATGTAATCAGCAAATTTGCCCAGCAGCTCTTAGCATCTACACTGGTGGCTCTAAAAACAGCTGTAGGAGTGGGTGCTGCAGCATATTCTGCGGATGCAGCTTTTAGGCTTCCGAATCACTGTAGGATTTTCCAGGCGGAGGTTTTTGCGATACGTAAAGCTGCAGATCTGGTATATGCCAAAGATACTACAAGTGAGGAAATAAATATCTTTACGGACATTCAAGCGGCGGTAAAAGCACTGATGCCTCATACGTACAAATTGAAATGTGTACTCGATTGCATTCAGGACCTGAAAAGACTGGGTAACAGCAGAAGAGTCAGAATCTTCTGAGTTCCCGGTCACAAGGGCATTGATGAAAATGAGAGGGCGGATGCGTTAGCCAAGTATGGGGCTAGTCTTCCGCTTTCGGGATCGGTAGACATTCTTACTCTTATCCAAACGATTAAGTACTCAATCGACTCCAAAATGATGCAAGGTGCGACCTGCAGATGAGGTGCAGTTCAGACCTGCAGGGTAACCAAAATCATGTGAGAGTCATACAATCGCGCATCGACTAAATACCTGCTCGAGTTAACGCGGACTGACTGCAAACGACTGGTTGGCATCATTACTGGCCATTGTCTTGTAGCAGCACATGCTATGAAAATGGGACTCTTAACCAGCGACACCTGTAGGATGTGTCAAGAGCCGAGGGTCTCAGAAACAATCCAGCATCTCCTGTGTCACTGCCCTTCTCGTGGTCCATTTATCTGGTATCACTATGGACCAGTAGGTCTGTGTGTGGTCTTGTGCCAGTCAGTACAACCTAACCTAAATATATGCAAATATATACAAAGTAAAATAATCCCACGTCAGCTCTTGTCGGGTATCGGGGTTGAGGCTGTTAGACAGCTTACTCTTGATTTACTCCTGATTTAACTCAGGGATTCATTCAGTGTCAGGTTGACTCAAGACTCGGTACGCGATCCCCAGTCCGAATCTGGATTCGAACCAGTGGCCCACAAACTACGTGCCATGGCTTTGCCCACTAGTTACTACACAAGCTTGTAAATGTATACGGACCAGGGGCGGCTCGTCTTTATACGCAAAGGAAACAGTGCTTCCATAGCAAAAAATGCTTCAACAATAAGTAGTGAGAATCAAATAAAATTGACTGATATTATTTGAATTAATATTCAATATCTATACAATTCCTTTTTTTCTAATGAAACGCAAAGTCCCATTTCAGCTATACACAAAGCGGGGTTATTTTCTAAGAATATAAGTGCAGGGCTTTAAACGTATCTTTACAGCAACGTAATGGGAAATCGTGCGGAAATCGATCCTTAACTAGCCAGCAGTATTCAAAGCGAGAAAAACACAGTTAATTGCAGCCTATTAAAATATACTATACGAACCCTCAAGTGATCTCGCTTCAATGAACGTTCTCATGATATGCGTATAATTGTATTAGACAGCATCCAGTTGCTGGCCATACAAACTCTGCTTTGAATTTTGCCAAACAGCAAGGCGAACGCAGAATATTTCTTTGCCTCTCCGTAGGTAGAGAGGGAAATGCAAAAAAAAACTCTTGTCCATCCATCCGTGGAACTGCCTAGGAATATTCGTGCATGAATGAATATATGATGCGGTGAGATACTCAGCGTTTTCTGTTAAACTTCTGCTACACTTTATGGTTTTACGCTTAGAAAACCTTTAGCTTTTTGTATTTTCCCTCTGATAAACTTATGAATGAATGATCATGTACGTGTAGAAGGTACTTGTTTTTTATGCAACTTTTCCCAGATCGATTTTTTAAAATCTGTTTTGTGCTTGCTTTTTCAAAAGGTGTAGTTTTTGTGGTCCCTTTCAAAAAGCTACGCGCTCGTCCCCTGGAGGTAAGAGTTGCGAAAACTTGAAGAATAACTAACAAAAACGTACAAAAAATACACGAAAAGACAACACACTGAAGATATACAAACAAAGAAACACAAGCAGCCTCGAAAACAAACACACAGCCACAAAAACACAAAAAAATCACAATCGGAAAAACTAATGGCTATGGGAGGCACGTAGTCGAGTTTAGCCCAAAGTTTTAAAGACCATTGCAGAGCTATTACTTTAAACCATGTACCAGTAAACCGCCAGTAAACCTTTGATAAAACTATTGACGTCTTTGAAGTTCTATATTGTATGCTTGTAATTGGAGGTCTGTCGACATGAGCCTCGATAAACATGGCGGATTATTTTTATCTGGACAAACCTCTTTGATTTTCAACATATAGACCAGCTATTTCAGACCGTTCAAGTCAAGGTTTATAAGCGCAATTATCTTTTTTGTGGTTTCAGAAACACTATGTGAAAACACCATTACGAAACCGTGTGCGCAAAAACCTGATTCAAGGTCAAAGGTCACGAAAATCAGTTTTTCTTAAATATTAAATTAATGAATGTGCTAATAAATTAAATCGCATCATCATTCCTGCACATGTAATTGAATCCGCATGCTGCAACATTTTCGTACATATCAACTAAAAACACATCTAATTCACATAGACATTCTTTCCCATGAATTGCCACATGTAATTCTAGCGCCTAGACAAGGTAAACTCTTGCGATGAGCGAACCAGACGCGTTATCAGCAAATTCTTATGTCGCCGATGTATGACGAGAGTGTTGCAGCATGCGAATTCCAGATTTGTTTAATTTTCTGTTTGTTATACAAATTGTTAGCATATAAATACGTTAAATGATAATAAAAGTTCAGTTAGTCAAGAGTGGCTCGGAAATCTGTGACCTCACATTAGTGTACTGGTACTGTACTAGGGCACAACTGTCGGTGTTTGCGTACTGCACACAAACATCATACTCTCTCAGACTCAAACGGCAAGGAAAGGCTCTTGTCGAAACATCTGGTGACCCCGACGTTATTCTGGTATTCAAGCAGGATCAAAGCGTCATGATTCGTAATGAGCAAAAACTTGTAGGAGAAAACATCCAAGCGATCCTACTAAGGTTGAAAAAGCATTCATATGACCGTAAGACGGAAAAATCTTACTTACAGAAAGCATCAGGCGTATCTTTCTCGCCAATCATCAGGCGTATCTTCCTCGCCAATCATCAGGCATTGGAGCCGTTGTTAGACGTGAACCAATAACATCCCTGCACAAGAAACTTCTTTTCACCATTCAAGAAGTGTACGAAAAGGCCAAAGAGCTCATCGTGGCTCTAGATAAGCTCTCAGTTGACACCAATGCGAAAGAATCCTAACGGGAAAACTTTCAAGTGCTAACCGACGATACTAAATCGCCTGACATCAGCGTTAAACTGCAAATACTAATGCGAAAGCAGAAAGCCGCAATCAAAGACGCGCAGCACTAGGTTCGAAATCTTCAAGAAAGGTCGGAGGAACAACATCTGAAGCCTAATACGTGTTGAACATTCGAATTCCGGAAGACTACGATAAACAGCTCCCTCATAACAACCAATCAATATCGGCGAATTCCACTGCCGATGAGGGTCTGGTTGGTTACGATCTACATGAATTTCAAGCAACCAAAATTGCAGTTCTTCAGAGTATCGTCAAAATGCAACAACATCTTTCAGATGGCCCCGAAGAAGTTAGTAAGACTGTGGAACCACAATCTGAGACTCTAAGTGCAATTAAGCTGCCACAAGTGACGCTTCCCTTCTTCGATGGCGATTACTCGAAGTGGACGCTATTCAAGGAGTTGTATACACAGCTAATACATAACCAAACTATTAGCAGCTTTTAAAATATGTATTATCTCATAAACAATTTATGCGGAGCAACAAAACGCCTTATTCAGTTGTTTCATAGTTGTGTCAGACGGATATTATGGAGATGCATGGCGGCTTTTCAACAGTCGATACCACAACAAGAGGATCTTAGTTATCAGCCTGTTGAACAATTTTTGCCAAAGCGACTCAGCTACCTCCATCATGGCCTTCCACGACACAACTAATGAGTGTCTGCTGGGGCTAAAAACATGCGAAACTCCATAGAAACTTTGGATCCCATTTTGCTATATCTACTTTTCAAACGGCTTGACGGGGACATTCTAGCTCTTTATAAACAGACGATAGAATCACCAAGAGAACGGAATACGGTGCAAAACTTCCTAGCATTTTTCGAGCAGCGCTTTCAAAGTTGAGACTCTTGGAACAAAGAAGCTAACGTCATTTAGTTCAAAATTTAGCAAATCTACGTGTCTCATCATCGCACCTGCAGATGACTAATGTCTTGTGTGCACATAAAATTATCCTCTGTTCCATTGCAAATCATTCATTAAGCAATCAGAAAAAAAGGTTAGAATTGGTACGGCAAAAAGATATAAATTATGCCTTGAGTGCTTGAAACCAAGTCACAGTGTCAGCCAATGTACTTCGCGTTGTTGCAAAAGGTGTCCAAAGAGACACCATACTTTACTTCATTTGGAAGAATACCACAGCAACCCAACAAATCAGCCAACGCGAATTAGGTCTGCATCCTCAGGTGATACACTGAGCGTCCGCATAAAGGTGGACATGGAATGTGTCGAGCAGTACTTAATCGGGTTCCCAACTAAACAACGTTACCAAAGGATCGGCAACAAGGCTCGGTTTGCTTACTACATCCGAGGCATTATGCATACAAGGAATTGGCCAAAGCAAGCAGATGACACAAGCAAAGGTCAATATATCAGTCAAATCATAGACGACCGGATTTGAAACTAAGATAGAAGCATTTTTATTGTCGAAAATAATCAAGCAGCAACATGCACAGCTCATATACATTTCAAACTAGCCGATTTCCAGCAACATAAGACTCGCGAATTCAGTGTTCTACAATCCTGATGGCGTCGAAATGCTGGTTGGGGCCGAAATACATATATTTCCAACTCCTATCAATCAGTCAGATTCGCCTAGGAGACGACATGCCCACCCTTCAGAATACCGCTTTTGGGTGGGTAGTTTGCGGCAAGGTAGCGAGTGAGACTGCGGCGGAGGCAGTAAGTGCAGTGACAAGGACACCATAATGGATAATCAAGTGCAGAAATTTAGGCAAATTAATTACGTATCACCTCAGTCCTGCATGAAAGTTCAAGAAAACAAGTGTGAAGAATATTTTGCGCGCACCACAAAGAGAGATCCTAACGGTCGTTTTATCGTCAGTCTTCCATTCTCACAAGACCCGAATCTTTTAGGAGAATCCAAAGACATCGCTGTTTACTGTTTTTTATCACTAGAGCGCAAATTTGAGAAAGGGCGCAATAGTTCGACGCCAGTATATTGACTTTATGCACGAGTACTTGCGTCTGGGACATATAAAGCTTGTAAACATGGATGCATCGAAAAAACCATACTACTTCTTGCCACATCATTGCGTGCATTCATGGAAATTGAGTGTATTATCGAATTGAGTTATGGATTTTGCTCGTTTTTGTAAATACGAAATTTAGTTTTTGTATGTGCGTATTTTCTTGAATTGAAAAATATGAGTATGTTTGGGTAAAACTTTGGTGAATATTAGTAATTGACGGTACTACGAGATGAAAATAAATAGGACGCAATTGTTTGCAATTGAAAATGGTGTCGGAAGAAAATTGGTAGTAGTTAGCAAATGTTAAAATAAATAGGAGCGAACATTTTGCAGTATGCAATAATTCATAAATTTTTTTTTATATTAGACTTGTTAAGCTACTTGCTAGGCGAAGAAAGTATACAAATGTGATGAATATATTGAAGAATATATGCGCAAGTGTTACTAGTGAGAATGAGACGAAAGCGTGAAAGTAAATGAAAAAAGGATTTGCTGTTTTTGGGTGACGGAACACCGTCACTATTTAAATTGTTTCCTCATTGGAGGTATGAGAAGTACATAATATATTTCTGGCATCATGCCAAGTCTAGATAAACTTATCGATAAAGTCAACTAAACACTTTCGTCCGTGGCCATGAAATAAAAATACATAATATCGCATATCACGAATTTATTAATACCTAATATTAGAGATCCGTGGGTATTGGCTTAGATATTATAATACCGTTTAGCAAATACGTATTAGCTAAGTAACTTCACGAAATAATAACATTAACCCATCTCCAATAAGCACATAAAATCTCACAGATAAAACATTCTTGAACTTATAATTTATATTAAATTTGATACTGTCACCGATATTGCATAATATTCTATCGAGGCCTAAAAACTTACTGCCTTATAATCAGATCTAATTGAAATTCACAGTATTTATTGGCCTATAGTAGTACCAGGTCTGATAGAAGATATTGAAAAATATAAGCAACCCTGTGGCAGTGGTGCCATCTTGAGAAACTACTAAGAAAAATAAAATATTTAGGAATGCCAGTTATGGTATTTTTTCTCATTTATTTTTACTAAGAGATGCTATCCTTAATTTTTCAAATGATAATGGTCTTGATGATAATAATACTGATCTTGTATTAACATTCGCGGTAGCCTGAGTTGCAGTAATCTACTTAGTATCCATGAGGCATTTATCTGAATCCTATAAGCCCGAGCAGAGCTACGCTTTAGGATTAGACACCTTAAGTGGCGACGAAACTTGAGATAACTGTAGCAGGAAACTAAGTCAGCTATGTTGCCGTTTCTCGTAGATTCCATGGAGCACATACTTTTCTACAGTTTTCTTCCTCTCGTGAGTGTTCCGCTTCATTGCCTTGGCACTGCGATATACCAAAAAGCGGAGGAGATTGACTTGCAAAGGGTCCATGAAGCAAACTAGGAAGCCACTTCTCCACGTTTGGTCAGAGGTGAATTACAGCGAATTACATAACAGCGAATTGGGTCTTTGAGTCACTTCTCATCTATCATTGAGTCACCTTACCGTAGAAACAGTTCCTTCTTTGACAGAGGATGCAGGGGATTTGATTGGGATGTTGAACTTATGACTGACAATCTTTGATTTAAAAGTTTATGATTTGTTTTTGTTGAACATTGATGCAGTTGAGTCCAAACTTAGATCCATTATCTAAACTCGATTGTGTAGTCAATTAAATGATTTCATTGATATTTATGCAAAGCAGGGAAGCCAAGGTTGGAGAAACTCCTTATGGAAGTCGAATCGATGCTAATCAGGAGTAGAGTTTTGTGCAAGTTCTCTAGATGAAACCGAAGAATTTTAGAGTATATATTACTAAAGAAGGTACAATTTCAATTAGTGTATTGGACTTAAAAGCCCTGCCATAATGCGCGAATATTCCCTCACAGTATTTTTTTTCGACACAGTTTTTGACTAACACCTGTTTCTTGTCATATACGCACATTGAAAGTGATGGAAAATATTCATCTCTACTTCTTTAATTTTGAATTTCGGAATTGAAATTTTCATATGAGCTGTTTAGATATGTAGCGATAATTGTTTACAGCTAGTTTTTTTGTTAATTTTCAAACTAAATGGTAGTAGCAGATATTAATCGTAGGTACTTTATTTTTTTTGAAAGTATTCCGTTCTCAAATGATGCATTATTTGTTTAATTTAATGTTTGAAGCTACAAACACAGAATATCTCGGCTCCTTTTAGGTGAATTTTTGATTTTGATGCGGTTATGGCTTATTATTCACGCCACTATTTCATCTAAAATGTAAAATTACCGAGAGAAGACACAAAAGAATGTAACAGCAAATCTTTAATATATCTCACGAAATGTATTGAAGCAATAAATGTATGCTTTCATCAATCACTACACCTATTTATGATATTTATCTTTTGATTGCAAGATGATTGCATTTAAAAAGTAATATGAGTTCAAGAAATGGAACATTATACTTTACCTTTCTTGTTGATCTTCCCATTGATTTCTTCCTGCGCCATCCCTATCGCTTGGTTCCTGTATTTGGGCACAGTGGCAAAATATTTTATAGCCGATTCATACCTCTGCCATCCACTATAGTACTGAATTATCGAAATTATACTAATCGTCACGACCAGTACAATTCGTACATCGACCTTTGGGGCCATCCTCCTTCGGTAATAACGGTAGTAGTGAGCATAATATTCCTCTGGATTGTCCAACATATAATCGTAATCATTTCTGGATTCTTCGTCACGAAGAATTTCATAGGCAGTAGCTATCGCCTTAAATTTCTCCTCGGCAATCTTTTTAGCCTCTTCGCCACGGTGCAAATCTGGATGGAATCTCTTAGCCAACACGCGATAGGCCCTAGAGATTTCTTGCTTCGTTGAGTCCCGAGTGACTCCCAGCACATCGTAACAATTCTCCTTGCCGCAATATAATCCTTCGAGTAGACCATTGCACAGCGTGGGCGCAACTAGCAATATATTGAAAAGAATAGTTTCGAACTTCACCATTTTTAATTCACTTTAATCGTATCTTGCTCTAATCTCTTCCGTGTACCGGCATCTGCCTGCCACGTCCAATACCCACAGACGCAAAGTCCAACACTCGCCACGGCGAGAACTACAGGCAGAACAATTGACATTTCAATGAGCCTAAACAGCTGAGTCAACAATTGTGACACGTTATAGGTGCGCACGTATGTTATGGTTGAGTTGGAAAATTTTGAAAGAAATCGAAATAGAGCTTTGTGAACTCTAAACTAATTCCCTTCCTTTGGACGATTTCTTTCCCAGCTAATATACTTTTATACGTGATTTTGTACATCTGCTAAGGCTCTGAAGAGAATCCACGACAAATCCGTTGCTCTGAGTCATTAGAAATTCCAGGCCAAAGAACGCGTTGTCTCCTATGTCGTACTACCAAAAGGTTAGTACGCTGCCGAGCCTGAATTCCTGTCCCCCTTTAAAATGCATGGGAAGAGAGTGACGGAATTCCGGACCTGAATTTTTTTTCAGGTCACTTGAGAAAATCGGTACGCTGCCCGTCCTCAAACGTTGCCTGAAAAGTGTCAGAATTTCAGTGTTGCTCTTCGCTCGTAGGTGGCTCTGCAGCACAAGTGGAGAGTTTTTTCAGGCAGGAGGTGCCTGAATTAAATGGTCTGCTATTTATTTGGTCACGGAAAGCAATCATTTGCCGTGTTCCATTTTTACTAATTAGTACTTGCAAGTACTTGGGAGTAGAGCACAAAAGGAACGCCATTTTCGTTCTTTCCAGCTGATTCTGACCTGTCAAATTATATGCAGTTTTCAAATGTAAAACAGTTGAAAATAAAGGGAGAAAACAACGAGTATAAACTACCACAATCGATAAAGAATATAAAAACAACTAGCAGAAAATTACATATTTTAACTTTCCACACATTATGAGGGCTATTTCTAATTTCCTAACTACCAAAACATTCAACATAACCAGAAAAAACCAAAACCACCTATTGACAACTAACACTACCAATGACAACTAACATAAGGCTGGTACTGAGTTCGAGTTCACGTGAAATTTTGACATGTTTCCATTATCTGGTCATTCTTTCGAGCGAAAATTTTGACAACGGAGAAAAGCAGAGACACTGCTCATTCTTGACGGATAAAATGTCAAGAATTTCACTTTTCGATCGATTTTCTTATTGGAAAGTCATTTGCACTGCTCAATTTTCAAATTGAAACACTAAATGTCACTTTTTCGCTCGAAAGAATGAACTGCACAAACTAAATTGGCGTGAAATGATTGACAACATGTTTCAGTGCCATCTATGTTTTCAAAGCGAAAGCAACTTCAAAGCAACTTTTCATGCTAAGAACACAGTACCAAACTTGCTTATTTTCAAGCTAAATTTTCGCCGAAACCAATTTCACGTGAAATTTTGTATGAAAATTTCACGTGAAATCGAACTCAGTACTATGCTGTAGCCACCTCACGGCAAAAAAAGGCGTAACTACTCATGAACTACTCGCGAACGAGAGCGCGAGTAGTTGGAAGTAGCCAGAAGTACTTGCGAGTACTAAATAGTAATAATGGAACACGGGCAATTTGGCCATTTTGACCGCGCTTTTATTTTGAATTTTGTTTGAAAACTACGCCTATTTTCTTTCAGTCTAATTGAATTTAACGTGAAAATCGTTTTGAAAATGTGCTACTACAACTTCGTTGCTTTCGTAAACTTCGATCTGCTTAATAATATAGCAATATGATGAGGCAGGAAACTTGAATGAATTTAAAATTGAAGAGCTGAAATAAGCATTGAACATATAGTATTTCGCATACAGTTGGTACATTGTAAAGGTTATTTGAAAAGAAAGTTAATTTCTAAATCCCATGCCGCCAAAGTTGAGCGTAGTGCGGTGTTAACGTTGTTATGCAACAACTAAAAGGTGAAGCGGGCTGGAGGCTTGTACTTTTCACGGAAAAGAAAATTAAAGCGATGTTTAATATGGTCCTGTAGTCTGCCGCACAACCAATTTAAAATTTTCAATAAGTATATTATGGAGAAAATTTCCACCTACAATTTATTAAAGTTTGAGCACCAGAATGTGGCATTAACTTCGCGTCCCAAGAATATGCGCCGTACATCAACAGCAAACTCACGAAACCACTACCCATTATTCTGTTTGCTGAAAATTCAAAATACAAGTGCCAAACATCTACACAATTAACTGTCACTTTGTAATATTCTACACTTCTCTACACGAAAATTTTTCCGTGTAGAAATAAATAGCACAAGGTCTGTTTCCGTACTTGAATCTATTATAATATATTATAATAGATTCGCAGCAAGTCGTTTCCGTACTTTTGCTGTAAATAAAATCTTGTTGACGTCATCGCTTCCCCTCTTTCAGAAAGTTGTAGAAAATTACAGCCGAACTGAGCTGAGGCATTTTGCTGCAGCTTGTCAAATCGACTACGATGGGCTTGGCGCGAGGCTTTGAAATGTATATATATTCAAATGAGCGCGCGAAGAAAAATCTTTTCTGTGCAATATTCCAATGAACACGGAATATATTTCTCGCACAACGTTTTTATTGCTATTACAAAATATCCAATGGTGGATATTTTGTGCATGGTGTGCACTTATTTGTATGTGATCGACTTCGGTGGAGGCTAGGTTTTAATAAGGACAAAACTGATTTGTACTTTGAACTTGTTAGTCATTGCAACTGAAAATGAAATGTATTGTTGGCGGGAATATGCTGTTCTTTTATTTTGCAGGCATAATAATATAGATGAATTATAAATTTTGTTTCGCAGGCGGATCAATATTGATATGGGCTCCATTAATAGAGCCTGTTATATCCCGACGTCGGGCTGTTGTGCCACGATGACGATGATATCTATTAATGGAACTCATAATTGCGCACGAGCAAAATATGATAATCTTGTAGATGGAAAAGGATATGTTCACAAGGTGTTTCCAATACATATGATGGCTTCATCTGGTGTGTGGGCTGTGATCATGACACCAATGTTTCTCACAATTGTTTTTTTGTTTTATTTGTTTCGAAATTCAAATCAACGCAGCTGTCACTTTTAGTGTCTTCTTCTTACTTGCAGCAAGTTGCAGCAGCGCGTTTCTGTACTTTTCCAAATGTTCCCCCACCACAAAAATAATCAAGCTGTAAAATTCTGTTACTGCTGCACTTTGCTGAAAGTACGGAAACAGACCTACAACCGAGTGTCCGGAATTCAGGCTCGGTAGCGTACTAACCTAAACTTCAAATAGATGTCAAGTGCACGTTAGGAGGTCTTCTGTTGTTTCTGGGATCCACAGACTAAAAAGTTCAGTGAACATTGCAATGGATATCGTAGGATATGCCAATGCAAGGGTTTGTGAACTATTGGTCGACAACTCCAAGTGCACACGAACACCCAGTCTAGTTAGAAAACACTCAGACAACCTAGCAGTCGTTGGTGATTTCAGCTTCCCTTTAAAATGGCAGATCTGGAGGAATCATTTGTCGTTGCCGGTTGATTATAGCGTGTCCGAATTGCATTTCTCTTTGATCGCCTTAAGTGAAAACAGGAGCCCCGAAAATAGGCAAGTGCTTGACGAATGTAAAAGAAAAAGCGCGTCATGGCAGATTCCTTTGGAGAGGTTTCGCATAGAAGATGATCGCGGATTCTTGTACTTGGCGCGATCACAGGCTATACGCTTAGCTCTTAAGTCAGTATCGAACGGAAACTTTCTATCAATCTTAAAAAAGAATAGTAACAATATCAATTTCAAATTTGTGTTGTCAAACGGATGTAAGTCAGGTGACGACCTAAACGCTTACAGAGCTGCACTTGTGAAATCAGTTCTGGAAAAGTTGGTTTCGCATTCAAGAGAGCTTAAAGAAGGAGCAGATATTCTTGTTATCGTTCGGTCGCAAAAGGAAAAGTCTGAAGCTCGAAATGAAGAGTAAGCTATTATGGTTACAACTTACATCTGATAATGTACGTAATTTTAGGCACAAGGCGAAATGCATTACGATATCTTGTGGCAATGTAATCGATGAAGACAAGAAGGTTTCTAAATTAACGGCTAGTGAGTATAAGAGGTCAGATATACTTATGGTACTCATTAAATGCTTTGGTAAGACTTAATATAGTAGAAATATATTCAAGCACCTTACACAGTAAAACATTTAAGAGAAGGGCAGAAACAAGGGTGGCAGCAAAATGATCGACATATCAAAATCCTTTCAACCAATTAGATTCATATCCATCGTAATGAAAATCATGGAGATACTGATTGACCTATACATATGGAGTGATTTTCTAATAAATATGTAACTAAAAAAATTCTAATTTGCCTACCAAAACGCAAATCAACTATATCAGCTGGTACAAATGATAGAAAATAGCTTTAGATGACAGGATTCCTATCATCCTGTACGAAGCAGCAGCATGTAAAGATTTTAAGTAAGTGGAATGCTTGACAGACGCCTCAACTGAACCGATGTGCAGTCAAGAGCCTGCTAGCAAGTCGGTTGATGGCGTTGATAGCGAACCATCAACGAGGTCAATCAACAGAAAAAAGTGAAGTGCCCCGGGACAGGGTACCCTAGAAATGGACGTGAAGACCCCTCGTCCGCATTAGCGGAGCACCATTTAATCCGATCCTGTTGGATGCTGGCTTGCCGCTTTGCTAGCTCTAAGCGATTGAGGTGGGTCATGAAAATGGTCATGAAAATATACTAGCTACGATTGAACAAGGAAAAGGGCTTTTGTCCGTACATAACCAGAAGTAGCTCTCGCGCATAGGCTGGCAAGCCAGACCCAGCCGAGGCGTGTCAAAGCACGTTGCTAGCACCTGAAGCGGGCTGAAAAATATCAAAAGAAAAAATATGCCTCCATTTAGCAGGCCTGAGAAGGGGCAGACAGCCGCAGACCCCTGCTGTTGTTGGGGCCATGACCCCAGATGCTCGCGGGGTCAATCCGCCCACTGACTTCGGCCTAAATAAAACAAAATGGAAAAGTGGCCGAAGTCCTTCCCTATTAAAAAACTGAAATTCCATCAATTAAAGGCCAGCCAGGCCATCGCGGAACCCTGAAATTGAGAAAGTCTTCTTAAGCTTTCGCCCAATAAAAAGGCCAAGCGTTTCGTCTTTACAAATTCAGTATTATTTTGTTAATTCCAATAAAAAAATATTTCAACATTCTGTAGCTCGCACATTGATTGAAAACAAAAATTAAGAAATCTAGCTATATTTGTAAATAATATTCTTGTTAATGTGCGAAGGAGACTAATTCTTGATTAAGTTTCACGCAGCTCAATATTTGCGAGATGTCTGATATCGACATCTGGATTTCTTCTTACATTTGTGTTGAATTTATGTTTATTTAATATGTTTACATTACTATGCGCTTTGTGTGCTTATTACTATGCTGTGCTTTTTACTTGTTTTTTTTTTCTTTTTCCAATAAAATACTGAATTTGATTACATTTTCTAGAACTCCAAATTTTTATTTTTTAATTGCAATTACGTTTTCAAATTCTAGTTTAAATGTATATCTAAAAAGCTCCGGTAAGCTACGTTAATTCTAAACAAGCGTTTTCAACTCTAGCTTCAATGTCTTAAATATTATGGCAAGCGTTTTGCTGTAATAAACTATTTAGTAATTCTTAGCTTTATTGGCCATTAATTTCATGATTCATACTAGCTGAAAATTATTTCAAAAATTCCAAGAATTACTTTATAAAAAAATACTAATCGTTAGTAATATAACTTAAACTTAATTGGAAAAATGAAATTGAACACATAAATTCCACTTTAGTGAATCACGCCAGTAGCATACTGTTACACCAGAAAACGCAGCCGAAAAAATAATATTGCAACTACATGACGGAAATTGTCCTTTTTTCAACGAATGGTTTGGATTTCGAAAGAAATCAATCATTGGACTTATTGCGCGAGTTAGAATATCATTTCTTGATTTTACATGTATTATGATACAGTTTATTGAATCGCTCTAGAAAAAAAAATTGGTACAAAATGGAGCCGGATGTTGAACATCATCTACTAGAACCGCCTTTGCTCCTCGGGCGCAGATCTTGGGAATTCGGTTCTGGCAAATTTTCACGTAGAAATAAATGCATGGCAGTTGTTTTTAGCAGTGGAAGTCCTACAGCAACTAATGTTATGTTGCAATGTAAAAAATTTTCTTGATATATAAGCCGCATTATTTCTGCTTTTGAAACGAATTCCACCTCATCAAGAGGTAGTCCCGTCAAGAGGAACTATAAAAAGCCCGGATATCATGTAGGATATATACTGAGAAAGAACGATTCTCTCTGTAATGCTGAACCCACTACATACAAATCAATTAATTTACAGTGATGAAGGATATAAAGGATAAAATTTTAAAATTCTGTGAATTAAAAAGAAGATGCAATCGATACAATAATTGGTTGTGCTTCCTTGTCGTGCAAAATATTTTTATACTTTCCATTTATATGATGCTTCTCGCATATTAGTTTTCGAAAAATAATGTTTTGAGCGGTTCTCGCAGACTAATGTTTTGTTTTAATTGATTCAAGTTTGATGGGATTACACATACAAATATATTTTAAGGCTTCACAAACCTGTTTTGTATTTGTAGTATGCGTGCTAAAGATATGCAGTTAATGGCTATGCATAAATACGGAGTACGGGTTCAAAACGAAGATATATTTCGGCGACTGATTAATCACCTTGGAGAAGCTGCAGTAAAAGTTGATCTTCTCGAGTCGAAACATACCAGTCCCGTGGCAGTAAGACGAAACGGCCAAGGATGCACAAAAGGTATCTTGTATGCATACAAACTGCTACTTGCCGAAACAAAAACATAATTTTGAATTATAGGTGCGTCATTTATTCTGTATAATTCAGCTCGTATTGAGACACTCTTAAGAACATTTGAAGATCGAGTGAAAAATAATTTATATCCAAGTCTCCCAGAGCTAGATTTGATTGACATTACTTATTTAAACGAAGAGGTGAGGATTACAATGTAGATTTCAGTTACTTTAATACTTTTCATTCATTTATTTTTCGCAGGAGGAGTGGAAACTGATTTTCAACTATATTTTGGGATTTCCAAATGTAATAAAACAATGCCTTGAAGGTCTGGCTGAAGGCAAGTGTGCGCCACATATTCTAGTGCAGTTTCTTTGTTGTTTAGTAGGCGAGTTCAGTGTTTATTATAGGCGCGTAAGAGTCTTGTTGGTATAACAGCACTAATTTTCTTCTGAAATATTCATTTACGTTGTGATCATTAATTTCAGGATGGCCGCAATCATCTGATTCCAGTAGTACATGCGAGAATTTACCTAGTCAAATGCATACGAGAAATTCTTAACGACATTTTAGCAATCTTAGGCATAGATCCTATTGAAAGAATGTAAATACGCACTTTTTAAAATATATATATTTTTTTTATATTGTTTGAACATCTTATAACTACGTATTATCACAACATAGTTTTAAATAATGCCAATTAGTACAAATGCTTTAAGGCAAAGTGGACATCAATATGTGATGTCATAACATCTGATAACTTTTGATTAATAGTTTTTGTTTGGAAAAAAAAGTACTAGGAAGAACACAAGTAAGCACAAAACCTATTTGGCTTACAGATGCATTCAGATATTGATTTCTTTACGAAAAATGTCTCTAAAAATTATGCTTGCTTCGTCATCTTACATATGTTTACCTTTTTTATGGGAACCTTACATTTTGACACCTTAATTACGTTGTTGTTTTCCACTTAGGGCGTTTCCGAATTCACGGCTTCGTCCTCATCTTCAGCTTGTTATGACAGATTGTGACGTCAGCAGAGTAGCTAAGCGATTCTAACAGTTTGAAGCAGATCAAGACTATGGTTTTGGCAATCTATGGCTTTACTTCGTAACATTGCTTCAAAGCACCATCAAGCCGACAAAAGCTCAAATCAAAACCTGACATTGTCAACTGTCATACAGGAGAGCAATGACAAGGTATAGATAACTGAATTCGGACAGGCTCGACTTGATCTGACGTCACATTCTGTTCTCTTACGTCAAGCTGAAGGCGAAGGCGAAGACGTCAGTTCGGAAAGGCCCTTGGTTCGACTCGACTTGATCTGACGTCACATTCTGTTCTCTGACGTCAAGCTGAAGGCGAAGGCGAAGACGTCAGTTCGGAAAGGCCCTTAGTAATAATATGATTTTGCATATTATTTTTTCTCATTCTCAATGTTGATTTTTCGAATGAATTCGATATTTTCTATACTATTCAAAAATAACTGCTCCATTCGAGCTGTACTGCCTATAGTGTTAGCTTTTGTGCCTAAGCACATAGTGTGCTGGGCGGGTTCCAAGCTTCTGTCGCAGTAAATATCATGATAGACGTGAATCAAAGAAGGATCAGGAGCCCTGAATATGCTGAGCTGCCTCTCATTCTTATTTGTTTGGTTATGTTCAGGCAGCATTTCGGACGTGTTCTCCAAATGTATTTTTTGCCTCTTACCGATTTTGACGAGTTTCTCCAAAAATCGCACATCTTCCAACCCCCAACCCGTGATATCCTTATCGAATCCATTTATGTCCGGGTCGAATATATCTGATTTATAAATAGCACAAATTCCAAATCCGTATTGTCGGAAGTATCCAGAACTGTTCGATATTTCCAAGTTCTTCCATGTAAACCGTGAGCTATAGGGCGAACTTCTTTCTGCAGGCTCGTATTCACTAAACACTATTGGGAAATAAACCTGGCTCCCCTGAATTGTGTTGTAACGAACGCGATCCAAAGTTTCTTGACCGAAAACCATGTCCACATCTATGAAGAATATTATATCATTATCATTTATATACGGCGATCGCGAGGCGGTGTCCAAAGCGATTCCTCTCGAAAAGTCCTGGTTCAGATGAATGAAGTTGATTTTCTGGTTACGGTACTTGTTACTTAGATCAATCAGTGGTTTTAGATGTTTTCGAAGGATGGAATTATCCCCGAATATTACGACTAGGAGGTTAGTATGTTTGTCAGTAAGTATACCCGCCTGAAAATGAATGTAAGTTAAAATTAAGAATGAGGTCTGACACAGAAATATAGAGAGCAGAATATATTGGACAAGTAATTTTCAATACCTCTTCGTAGTTACTTAAGAATCTACTGTAAGTGTCAAAACGTCCAGAGATGGCTAAAGCAAAGACAATTTTGGACTTTTGCTTGTTCTGATTGCCACCCAGACCTGGTATTGGGATCGAATTTGATATCCTCTCGAATCCAGTGCTCAGCATGTTCTTCACTTTTGACGATAGGTAGCTCTCTTCGTTTGCATCTAAGTTCATGTGTATTCGATTTTTATTTTCCCCTGTCGTCAAATAATGTAATACATACTTTCTGTGGTGTACATGTCTTCTCCCAGTTCTTTAATGAAAACTCCCGTAAATGAGCGTTGCAGGTATAAATGGCGCCTCACTGGTACAGTCATCTTTTTGCCTCGGTATTTTTTGTAAATAAGCAACAAATCTAAAATAAGGTCCTCCCCGTGTAACGTGTTCAATCTCGAATACCCGTACAGAAGCTCGCGGAATTCAATAACGCGACCACGTTGTCGAGAGAAGTTGTTTATGTTTTCCATGATCTCATTAATAGCGTCTTCCAGCCCTTCTTTTGTTGCCGAATCCATTTTTCGCTTAGGATTTGCATTGTCTACAGAGTACAAACTCCGCGCAATAAATGTCCAGCTGGAAACTTCGGATGTTTTTGCGGGGACAAATTTATTCAAATCCGGATTTATGCCTTAAGAGCAATGAGCAGCTAGTGACGATAATGGGACATAAATATTTTACTCACCTAAAATATTATGGTCTTCGAAGTATTGTGTGCCTTCAGTTTCCTTTGAAAATAATGGAACAGACGGTACTAAGTTCTTATTTGTTTCGGATATTTGTAAATATTTTGCCATTCGGACAATATCTCGATGCAGCATCAACGATTCTTGTCGCAATTCTTCAGCTCGTAAACCCTGAAAATAAGATTTCGAGTTAATGTATTTGAACAATACTTTGGCTGAATTGATTGGCACTAATCGTAATGAATATTTACATCTGTTTAAGAATTCTTGTCCTAATTTTTTTCTGAAAATTTAAATACTAGTCTTGAAGTGATTGCTGTCGAGATTAATAATCTAGACATCCCATTATCTCTCTCTATATGTTTCTCTGAACTTAAACAACATTGTTTTATAGGAGGAAAGGAACTTTTTAAAATGTTTGCCAGTGACCACTAAGCTTATCAACTGTGGTTATTTCAATGACCGTCAGAAGAACTGGGGGACGCTATAAATAACAGAAAAGGATCCATTGTCGCTGACGTAATGACATTTTTTAGTATACAAAGGAAAACTACACGCATATTCGATAGGGTCACTCAGGTCCTTGTGTTTTTTTATTCAACTCCAGAGCTGACCTTTAAAAATCTTAAACTGAAGAGGCTTAAGTGGGCAGCGTACTTCAATGATATTAGTGCGAGTGGGTATTTTCCTATAATCTTCTCCTACGAACTCAATCCCTTGATTAAAACTCGACTAAAAACTAATATTTTAAACCTAATCAGACAAGTAGCCAATCACCTTTTCTGATGATCTAAATGTAATAACAGAGAACTTTCAGCTGCTCACTGCCAGGGGCACATCGCAGTCCATTAGTCTCAAACACACTCCACAGATCTGGTGGAATGATGATCTAAAGACTAAATGGAATTTGAAAAAAGGTTTCACAAGGATTTATTTTGCTTACAGAACACCGCATAACTTCACCAAGATGAGAGAGACCAAAGAAAGTTGGAACCAGGCAGCTAAAAAGAAGAAAAGGATAAAATTGAGTTCATTACTGGAAACTATTGTTGTCAAGGGAAGAAAGATAGAATTCTGGAAAACAATAAAGAGACTAAAAACCAGAAACGTAGTACTGAAACGCCCTAAATCCCGGACCATAACCGACCTGTTCTCAGCCTATTAACTAGTAGGGATGGGCTCAAGAACAGTTTGGCAGAGAAAAACAGTTTTATAGAGAAAAACAGTTTAGCAGCGGAAGAACGATTGGGAACGAAAAACTGTTTCTCTGCGGCAGACTATTTGATAGAGAAAAACAGTTTGGCTGCGTTTTTAGTTGCACATAGACACGGAGATCTGGTCGATGACTTGGTCGGGAAAATTCGATCTTTGGTTTTTGGATTGAATTTTTGGGTTGCGCAACGGTTTCATTGCATTTGAGAACAAAATTTTTTTGATAATTGGTGGTAGGTAGTGGTCGACGACCAAGTGTTTTTGATACTTAAGTCGAAATCTCATGTGTAACGAAGTGGTTACATCGTCGGAAATAATTAATACAATTGGATGGATTACGGATGTATATGCTCAAAAACTTTTAGTCAGCATAACTCCTGATTGCGTTATACAGTTGAACTGACATTTTAAGTTAATGCTGATAAATATAAGAAGTAGGATTTCATTCATTTCAAATTATACTATCTTTAACCCTTTGATGTCGATTTCATAATAAGACATTTTCAAAGATCTTGGATTATATATTAAACTGCTCAATTTGTTCTGAACGACAATTTTGTTCTATTTTGTTCTCCACTTTCTAGGCACGTATTCATTCGCTATTATCAATTCCCCGTTATTTGTAAATATTTTGTTTGTTTAAAAATCCTTTAAAATGAACTAAATTTAGCAATATTTCAACTTATAATTTTTCTTATTTGAACTTTGATCTCTCACACTCGGAAAGTTATCAATTCCCCGTTATTTCAAACTATTTTTTATTAAACAGCTTAAAAATAGCTGTATTTATAAACAAACAGTTCGTTTTCGTTTAAAAAAACAGAAACGTCCATCACTAATTATAGCCAGTAAGTGCAATCGCAGCAGATATTGATTCTGACTTTCCAACTGTAAGTATTCTAATCTGTTTCGGTTATCAAGAATTCCTACAGGTTCTACATTCGCTAACTGAAAGGTTGGGCCTTAGACCGGACAGAGTTTCCTACGACCCTGTTAAGGCCATGTTCAAAAACAGTTAAGTTAGATGTGTGAGTGCTCTCAGTAAGCTAGTGAATTATAGAGTGAAACTTGAAAGTTTTCTGAAACACATTACCTATTTGCTCAGTGCCAATCCAAAAATTGAATAAAATTCCAAGTTTATCAAGTAGCTACCAACACATCTCTCCATTAAATTACTGATAAAATTATGAACGGTATGATCAAAAATAGACTAATTCATGATAGAATGCTAATCAGTATTTCTATTGAGAAGGGGGCATTAGACCTTCGGTAATAAGGTCCCAAACCCCGCTAGGCACTGTACAAGGACGCGCAAAGGACTTAATAGCCGCTTGGATATCTGTGAAAATATTGACCAATATTGAATGCGAATATCGATTACACAGAAGCCAGTCGATTGCCTGAAAAATAGCCGCAACTTCCCCTTGAAAGAAACTACAATGGTTTGATAGTCGGATGGACAGCTTGAGATTCAGCTCATCCGAGTATACACCATTCCCAGCTATGAGCCATCAGTGTACACATTTACATTTCAGTGTACACTTTCGAGGGTGACCTATCAGCGATGCGAGTTGTAAACTCCAAATCTAGTAGAACGTCCAGAGCGATGTAGTCAATACCCACTGAAACGGGAACTCCCTCAGCCAAGAACGTAACGTGGCTGAACTGGGCTCTATTCCATACTGAAATACAATTCAGTCTTCCAGCAGTAAGAATAGCTAGCTATAAGATCAGTAAATTGTTTGGTAACCAATGAAGAGAACAAAAAGTGTCATAGTGGGGGTGCTGCGGGGAGCTCCAGTCACCAGTAGTGCAGCTAACCTCGGCACTATTTCCAGCTGACGTTTGCAGGTAGCCTTAGTACGGAACTGCAACCCCAATTCGCCCTTATGGCTCTGTTGCAGGAGTAAAGTGGACTAAAGCCTTTCGTGTTCTTTCTGCTATATTTTAGGCCCGTAGTAACTTCGAGTCGATGAGACTTAAGCATTTGACCCTCTGACTCAAATCACACTGGGGACCCCTTCCTTGTAAAGAGTACTAGCTCAAAATAGACGAGACTTTAATACATAGCGTAGACACGATCTATATTATTACGATTTGCGCGGTGCTAAGATCATAAAAAAAACTTTAAAAACGGAACTACTGTTTTAACATCTAGTGTCGGTGATTAGCTTTTTTTAAAAACAAACGTACCCGTTAATACATAGCGTAGGCACGAACCAACAACTTTAAACCAACTACTGTTTTAACATTGCTTTAGTCCTACCAATTCTTCCAATGTCTCTGTGTGCGAATTTAAATTGCATAGATAAACAAGACTCTGCCATCCTAATTATCTGTTCGGGTTTCTTTGGACTGACAAGGCATTCGAAATGTGCGGGTGTAAAGAGAGTGATAGCTGAAGCAGTCGCTGCCAAAAATTCGGGACTCTATTGGTTCTACAAATCTTGTATAAAGCATTTCATAGCTTTCTACATCACCAGACTTTTAATAGCTGCCACTGCTATTGGCAAATTAAAAAAACTCCTTCGCTAGCTTAACAAGCATACTGGAAGCGGCTAACGCTGACGTGAGTACTTTACTTAAAATATTTCACTTATCTGAAAGAACTCCTACATCGCCGAATGTATCTGGGCTTGTGACATCTGATAATAATGAGTTGATTCCGTCCTTGCCTAATATGGGTCATGCTTTATTAGATATATCTGCAACGGAACAAGCTCCTGAAGTTTCTAAAGTGTCACTGCTTATACCAGCTGTGGACAATATTTTGTCTGAGGACTAAAACGCAGACTACTGAGACTAAAACGCAGCTTCGAATTATGTCTCCAATGGAAATATTGGTGTCTAGACTGTCCTACGACACTCAGCTTGAGGAATTTCTTAGCTACATCACGGAGAAGTTAGGGGTAGCCCCTAAACCACTCATCTGCCGTAAGCTAACAAAAGATGGCTTGCAAGACCAGATGATAAGCTCATTTAAATTGATTTTCTCGTCAAATTTTTCGGTGATTGGTCAACAATCCTTTCAAACAAAATCCAACCTTAAAATCCTCGAAAGCTAGTGTAAGGAAAACAAGCTTCTTCTGAATAAAAAGAAATGCCAAACAGTGCTTTTTTCTCATAAAATCCAGTATTCCATTACTCGATGGATGTACTGTATTCCATTACTCGTTGGATACCCATGTGCTCTCTTCTCTTGCCTGCGTCAAAGACCTTGGGGCTATGTTTGACAAAAAGCTTAGATTCGATGTTCATATCTAAGATTTGGTCAATCGAGCCTCTAAACTGTCAGGCTTTAACTTAAGATCTTCGCAAACATCCGAATCCATGCAACCAACTCTACTTTTATATTTTTCCCTTGTCCAGTCAACTCTGGAATATGCCTCTGCTGTATGATTTCCTCAATATGCATGTAATAAAACATCCTTTGAATCCGTACAAAAGAAATTCACTCGTTCGCTACTTTACAAGCACGGTATTCCCCGTTTAGATAATCGTCTCATAAATTTGAAATCATCTACATCACAACGTTAAACAACTACCTGCTGCAACTTACCTAAATTGGATCTTTTTTTTGTGAACTAGTGTACCCGATCGTGATACAAAAATGTATTTATATGAAGTACCTACTCTTGGTCGTGAAGCTTCAGATTATAACTCCACCATGCAGAATATTCTAAAGTTACTTATAATTCTATTATGCAGAGATATGGTATTCAGACACTTCAGGCTATGCAGCTTTATGGATTACAGACACTCGGAAAGTAACGGATTAACCGGCGAGCCTCGGGCGATGGATATGTGTGGATTGAAAACTCAGGCATCAGCTTTGTCAGCGACGTTTTTCACCGAATGACCCCATAAGTGATTGAAGAGTGATAGAGTAGTACACTGGGAGTGACCATAACTATATAACAATCTGATTGTCGGGGAAAACTCGGCCCCTTCGAACTCCAGACGGAATATACTCGGGTGGAATATTTCGAAGCTGAATAGGAGGAATCTGTTGGAGTCACTTGATACAAGCTTTCCTGACGAGGTCAGTGCAGGTCAAGCAGGAGTAGCACTGGGCCCCGGGGAAATAGGTACGATGGTAAATTTCACCATGGGCAAAATCCGGCGAGCGTGCTATGCGTCGAGATAGTGGAAGTGAGGCGAAGAGGTCTAGTGTGCAGGCGCAGGGCATAGCGGTCTATTGGACGACCAGAAGCGTTGCAACCCACAAAAAAGCAACAAAAAAAAAAGAATTGGAAAAGCTTAAAACCCAAGGAAAAAGCAAATGTTGGAAATTGTATGCGAAGAGGTGGACCAAGACCATTGAGGCCAAGGCTACCAAATAGTATCGAATAGGCTCGACCGCATTGGCCCCAAACCACCCATGTAGGCTGATGTCCTGAGGCATATTGTAGATTCGCTGTACCCAACGCACGACGTGAGAGCAGAAAACAATTACACAGTCCACCAGGAAGATATCCTTTTGATCACTGAAGAAGAATTATGCAGCGCGAGTGCCAAAGTGAAGAAACAAAGAGCCCCAGGTCCGAACAATATCCCAGCAGAAGCCCTAAAAAAAGCAGTGGCGGAGAGACATTGCTACGCATGGATAATTAATGTTTGCTGGCGAGTGCCTGTCCGTCACGCTGGAAAGTGGCACGACTTGCTCTAATTGCAAAGTGAAATGGAGACCCTAACACACCATCAGCGTACAGACTTCTCAGCATGGCTGATACTGCATGGTTGAGACTGCGGGGAAACTTCTGGAAGAGTTGCTGAAAACTCGGCTAAAGGCAGTTATACGAAGAGCTGGTGGTCTTTCGAAAAACCAACACGAGTTTGCAGTAGCCACTCAACAATAAGTGTCATCTGCGAAGTTATTAGCGCAGTAAAGCGAGCAGAGGTCACTCGACATCGGTCTAGACCTATGTTTTTGGTAACGCTGGACTTCCGTTACGCTTTTAATTCGGCCAGATGGGTGGACATATTTGATTCTCTTCAGCGACATTTTTAGGTAGAGAAATACTTGCTAGCAATGATGCGAGACTAATTGAAGGATAGAATGAAGCGAATAAGGAAACGGTATGCAAAACCATTACAGCTGGAGCAGCACAAAGGTTCAATCTTGGGCCAGTTTCTAATTAGTTATACCTATAATCATCTGCTGCTAAAAGACATTATTTATCAACATATTGTTGCATGCACGCCAAACGAACCGTATGACGTTGTGTCGGCGCCAGAAAATGCTAGAAACAGCGAGGAAATACTCGATATTTATCGCATACATGTATCTTATACATGTATTTCAAACAACAATAACAATCTACAGACAAAGACGCAATAGAGCCCTCTAGAAGGCAAAAGCGGAACATTCCAGAGCCCTAAACCATGAATCAGATCTCACATGGCAACGGAAATTCCCAATAGTCTTTTCGAAGTCGGATCGAGAACCCAAGACACATTTCCAGAAAGGCCTAGATGTAGGCAATAGTAATTTATCTCACCAGACCGGATATAAATATCGCCGCGAGAAGTCTTCGGGATCAGTTGATAGTGAGTTTTGGTACAATGCGATAGATTGTACAGAGTTGGAAGCGAAAGTTTGTACACGCGAGTTAGAAGTGAGAATTTGGTACAACGAGTTAATAGATAGCGAAGACAGCGAAAAAGCTGTTACTGTGAAAAGCGAAACAGTGAATTAAATATCCGGGCGCGGATGTATTTTTGAAAGCGAAAAAGTGTTCAATTGTAACGCGAAATTATAGTAGTGCGATCGTAAAGTGCAAACGTAATAGTGTTTATAATTATTTGTGTGTTAATAAAAGAATAATTAGTGTTGATAAAGAAAACTGTTTTATTTCACGAATGTGAAGAATATCGAATCCACGGAAGGTTTTTTAACGGCAAAACACAATAATATTCAATCAAGAAAATAATTGCGCTGAATTCTACAACTCATGGTTTTACTTTAAAATAAAAGTAAATTTTTCTTTTTTGAAATCTCCATGTTTAAAAAATATTGAAGAATTACAATACAATGTAGCTATAAAAACACAACACACATTCTTGAACTAATCCCCCACCGTGAAATCATATCTGAAGTATCTTCTCTAATAATCCCAGTACCTACAGCAAACCTAACAACTTTCAAATATGAACGATCGCAAATGATAAAACCAATAGCAATGCCAACCTAAAAACCACAAAGTCGAAGAATCACAATCGAGACACTCATAGTCACTGAATCGGTCACGAGCAAAATCGACATAGTGACTTTTGAAGTGCTACAACCCACGAATTTAAGGTTTAGTTCCGACCGACCTGGTAATTTAACCAGGTCCCAATAGCCTGATTGGCCTATTTGTTGTGATTGAGTCATTTCGACCACAGACTGACTTGATCAATCTGAAAGAACCGTTAACTGCAGCAGTGTTGAAGTTTACATAGTCGTTACTGAAGAAGCGGTTCTTAGCTGACATGAAAATAAATCCTTGAAAAGTTAGTGCATATATATTTTTGAAGCGATAAAGCGCTTTTCCCAGGCGTTAAATGATCAAGTATAATCAAATGATCTAATTTGTTAGCTATGTCTGCGGTATATGCTAAAGCTACTTGTACTGCACTCCCTACTTCTTCTTCTTTTGGGTGCAGTATTCTGGCGAGGTGGTGCCAGATTGATAGATTCTCGAGTCTCCGTTTTAGAACGGACTATTGTTAATAAATATTATGTGCATATTATTCTTCATTAAGATATGTGTGTCCAGAGAAAAAAAGTTTACAAAAAACTTCGAATTTCATTAGCAAGTGGGCTCTATCGATGTAAAGCTTTAGATTTTCTTTGACCTTCACAAAGTTTTCCGAATATTTAACCGAATCAGGCAGGGTGTTGGAAAAAATATTTCTTTCTGTACAGGGTCTGTTTTTATTCTTTCCGTCGTTGGAGTTTGAATTGATAAAGTACCCCCATTTACTGTTGGAATATTGGTAGGCTCATCAACAGTTCGGAGAATATCTGACCATTTGAGTTGTTTGGTCAAAATTTTGCAAATCAATTTACCTGGTTCAAGTAGTATGATTTTTTGTCTACCACTAGCGAGAAAACATAATAAGTAAGCAATTAAATCACAGGTTCTAAATCAAAAGATTCGTCCAAATTAAGGGCAGTTACAGAAGAAGAAACTGAGCATAAAGGACACTTTAACTCCTTTGATATATCTTAATTATTAAAATGTAAATAGTTTAATCTTTAGCGAATTAGTGTTTCAAAAGTGTTTGCCAAAATACCAAGGATAAACAATATTGTTGATCTCTAATATGTATAGACTTTGTAATTTCATACATATTATACCTCAATATACGCATGAAGTCTGTACATCAAAGGTGCCTGCTTAACCGGGTGAAGTGATATCGCACTATGCACTTCTTTTCGTTTTAGGGGACCAGTGAATGCATGTCGCCCGCTAGAGTTGTGACGAAGAATAAATTGCATCTGTAAAAAAAAAAAATTGAATAAAAGTTAGTGTGTTCTCCTTTAACTCTATTTTTCGTCATACTTCATAGTTCCAAGTGCATGGAATCCCAGCAAACTTTTGTACACATCTACCAATTTCAACATCTTCGTGCAAGCTGTATAAATTTTTTAAACATGTTGGAATGTGCGGTGCGACTATCAAAATACAATGCAAAGAAGTGGTAAGTGTATATTCTAGTAGAATCCCAATTAGTGTTTATTACCTCTTCGCAAAGTTTCTCGACTTAAAATCACACCTGGTCCACCCATACAAAAATTCTCATCGAATTCTAAGGAGAGCAGGCCAAATTCTTCACTATTACCTTTTCCAGCTTGTCCTAAAATATTTTCAATAATTCATCGATATTACAATGCAAAGTTATTTATCAAAATGAATCCACACCTATAAACTGTGGCTTGGAGCTGTCGATTGATCTTAAGAACCGTTCCAATTTAACAGTATCCATGTAGACATCATCATCGGCGCGAATGAACCATTCGAATTTATCAATAAAGTGTTCGTACATATAATAGAGCATCATAAACGATTTTTTCTGCGGTGGATAGCGATCATCAACATTCTTCAATCCAACGACTGGCAAATAGTTGGACGTTGATCCCTCAGAACTGAAAAATGCAATATGACCAGGAACATCGCGTCCCCATGTATCATAAACAGCTTTAGCGCGTCCCTCTAAGAAGACTTTAGCAGTCATAACACCAACGAAAACCAGATTACGCTGTGAATTGTGTATTGTTTGTTCAGGACGCATGCGGATGATTTCAAAAGGATCTGAAAAAATCATAGACTATTATTTATTTTATTCTGTTAACATATTTGGTGAACTTACTTTCCCGCATAGCTTTCAAGCTGCAACGCTTCACCAGCTCTAAAGCACGGTAATTTTTGAAGACGGTTCCAATACACAGGCCGATCGCAATGCCGAAAATGGCAAAGATCAACGTTTTTCTTGTGGACATACCGGTCGCCTTCATTTTGAACTGCCTTTCTATTTCAGAAACTCTGTAAAATTTTTTTCATTATTTGCGTTTTAAAATGTATAAATCTAAATATAATGAATAATAAATAGGTATGTAAATAAATAATAGGGGGACCACTGGAGGACACAGCCTCCACGAAGAATGCAATGATAACGGCCATCGTCTAATTGACTTCGCTTGCAGCAGGAACCTTGTTGTAAGCTCAACTTGCTTTCCACATCGTCGCATTCACAAGCAGACCTGGAATGCCCCAGACGCACATACCGTCAACCAAATCGACCACGTCCTTATTAGCAAGAGATGGGCGTCAAGTGTTATGGATGTTCGGTCGTACCGCGGAGCTAACTGTGACTCCGATCATTTCCTAGTGAAAACAACATACCGGTGCAGAATTTCCTCAGTGCACCAATCGAGATTCAGCCCTCCCAAAATCTTCGCGGTTGAGAATTTGCTGAACGACTATACGGCTCAGGCGTATACGACCGCGCTTGAGGAAAGAATTTCACCAATGCTGCGCGACTCCAGCAACGTAGGTGTCCACGAGTTCTGGGAAGAGCTCAAAAATACAATCAAGAATCTGGCAGTAAACGTCGTGGGATACAAAGCCCGACGAGCGCGAAATGAATGGTTAGACGAAGAATGCAGAAACTCACTTGACGCAAAGAACGACGCCTACAGACAATGGATCCAACGTGCAACCAGAGCCAAAAAGGAAAAATATGACGAGCTACGGCGAATATCCAATAGAATAATTAGGCGTAAGAAACGAAAATACTTTGACGAGCAGTTGCTGAACATTAATATAAACCTAGTTAGTAAGAACACCAGATAAGCGTACATATTAGTAAACATTATTAAAAACGGATACCAACCCAGGACTAGCCTCTGTAAGGACAAAGATGGAAATATTATCAGCGACACCGAAAGTATTAGCAAACGATAGGCATCTTACTTCCAAGAGCTTCTGAATCCGCCATCAAACATCCTGGCAGCAGAATCTGAGCTCTATGACGATTCCGTTGGTCATCCCCCATCCACACAATCCCCTACAGTAGAAGAAGTTGATCTCGCCTTGCGTTCACTGAAAAGGAACAAAGCGCCGGGCGCCGACGAGATACCAGCTGAGCTACTCAAGTCTGGTGGGACGGGTTTATTAAGTGCGCTACATCAACTGCTGCTGCGAATATGGGAGACTGAGGTGATCCCAGACGATTGGCGCAAAAGCATCATCTGTCCCATACATAAAAAGGGAGATAAAATGCGGTGTGAGAATTACAGAGGCATCTCCTTAGTCTGTATACCAACGTATACCAAATCTTTGTCGACTTTAAACAAGCATATGACAGCATCAACCGAGGCGCTCTATATAGCATCATGCTGCAATTTGGTATACCGGCCAAATTAGTGAGACTTGTAAAGATGACGATGGCCAACTCCGTCTCGCAAGTCCGGAGCCAGAATAGATTGACGGATCCTTTTGAAACTTTGGGTGGCCTGAAGCAGGGCGATGGAATAGCACCCACGCTCTTCAACCTGGCACTTGAGTTCGCTATTCGGGCAATGAACCTAAACACCAGCGGTACGCTTCTTTTTAAGTCGACACAATTGGCAGCGTACGCGGATGACCTTAACATCATGGCTCGAAAGCTGACCGATGCAGAAGAACTTCTGCTTAGACTTGACACCGCAGCAAAGGAAGTTGGACTACGAATCAACGAGGACAAAACGAAAGTTATGATGCAATCTAGGACAAAGACGCCAGCGCACACGACCATCAACGTAGGGGACCTTTGCATCAAATTCGTGGACAACTTCGTTTACCTGGGTAGCAATCTATCGAGTGACGCCAACGAAACTGACGAAATCAAGCGACGAATACAACTAGCAAATAAGACATTCTTCTCGGTCCTCCCCATTATGAAATCGAAATATGTGCACAGAAAAACTAAGCTCCGCGTTTATAAGACTATCATATGACCTGTGCTGTGCTATGGTTGCGAAACATGAAACTTGACCCAAGCCTCCGAAAATAGGATCGACACCTTCGAACGGAAAGTACTACGGCGGATTTTTGGGGCTGTTCGCGACCGAGATGGATGGCGCATCCAGTACAACAATGAGTTGTACGAACTTTACGATGAGCTGGAAGTCTCCAAGATCGTCAAATTACAATGGTTACAGTGGGCTGGGTACGTGCAACGCATGAATGACGATCGCATGCCAAAACGTCATGAACGCAAGACGAGTCGACTGAGCGAGGCCAAGAGGAAGACCCAAAGCTCGTTGGGAGAGCTCAGTGTATGCAGACGCCGAGCAACTATTGGGGTTCCAAGACTGGAGGACGCGGTCACGTGACCGAGACAATTGGAGGAAATCGATCCAGGCGGCCAAGACCCGACGCCGGGCTGTTGTGCCACGTTGATGATGAAATAAATAAATAGGTGAATAGGCTTTATTATGCAATCATTAGATAAAAAAAATTGTGTGCAGATACGCATCAATTTTCATAAGGGTTGCGCTAGTATAAGTAGTAAAAAACAACGCTTCTACAAAATATTCGTTATGAAAACGGAGAACCCATTTGAAAGGTTTTAAAGAGAAATACAGTTCGCAGTAAATTATGTTAATTTATGACTTTCAATTCGAAGTTTGTAGTACTATACGGAGACTAGTAAGGACCGAAATCTGCACACTTACTGTGTTCGCAAATTTCGCAAACCACACGTCAGTGTGCTGCACAGTGCTCCCAGCACACTGTGCGAGTACAGTATACATATTAAACCGCACGCACTAAAATAGCAAAAACGCAAGCATCGCTTGCCAGAATATTGCCAAATATTGATGGACCCAAAAAGGTCAGCAGAACATTTTGGCGGGAGTAGTAAAGTAAGCTCGGCGATCCTCCACGCTTCCCTAGTGTAGGCTGATGCTCTCACCGTAAGCTGATCTCGACAGCAGCTGACATCAGTACACCGGCTCAGCGTGGTGAGGATGATAAGCAACTTTCGCCCGATATCTACAAATGATGCTTGTGCTATAGTCAGGGGCGTGCACTTCATATAGGCACAAAAGCACTGCCTACCCTGCTATGCTGCTTATCTTTTTCGTGCTATTTATCCTACTATACAATATTAATGATATTTTATAATTATTTTACTAATTAAAATTGAAATTCGGAGCACAATTTTCCACCTTCCTTAGAGTCTGGTAGATAAGTTTGTATATATGTTTTTTTATGGGCCTTTTAAACATAGACAAAAAAATATTCCAAGTCATAATCAAAATCGGATAATATCAACATGACGTTGAGAAAGTGGATACTGTGAGTTACAAATGTTTAGATCAATATATCTCAAAAAAGGTTATGGTTACAAAAAAAAATCTAGAATCTTTTTTGTTGGAAATTTTTTAATCTACAAATTCGTCATACATTGTTTTTCTGAATATGTGACCGTTACTGAGATATTTGCGAAAGGTCACTTTTGATGATCTTTGACCCCGTATAAAAAGTAACGCGGCACTCGGATCGATGGGGACTTTTGACATTTTGTTCAACACGCCAGTATCAAGGTCCACACCAAAACTCAGCTTTCCCCTAATTTTTCCGAAGCACCATGTTAAATTTCCCTGGACTACAAAGTTATGCCTGTCTTCATGAATTTTTGATTGTCGCTAAAGCCCTTTTTAGACATGAGTCCATGCGTCTACGCGTCCATGCGTTTTTAGATTTCACGAGTCAAGTCAACTCAAATCCAGTTTTTTGAAGGCGGGGCTAAGGCGATAAGTGGATGGATTATACACGCTTATAATGATGTTTTTTTTTGTTCCGTACAAATATATTGGTAACAGAAAATTGTATATATTTACCCATATGACTATATATACCTACATATATGTTTGTGTCTAGATATTCATATGCATTTAAATTATTTCGTAATAGTCATGCACGTAAGGATGCAAAAAATATATACACATCATCATATAATAAAATTATCATCTACAAAACATATATTTAAATGATCATCAACGAATCATTCACACATATCACTGAGCGAAAGAAATCATTACAAAATCGATTGTACATGAATCAGCATACTCAACCTCCTTCGCTGTATAAACAAAATCGAATTGACTCGTGTAAGCACAACACGCTGGATATATACGATCTGATTCGTGGTTTGAATTCTGGAATGTTGCGATTTTATTTCTAGAGGGCTCTATCTGCGTCTTATCTACAGATTTATGGATATCACAAACACTATTTGTTTCCCATAAAAATAGTCTTTATTGTCAAAATACAACTTAACCTAACAAATATGAATTAAGGTAGAACTATAATGCAATTAAGTGAGCTTTAAGTAGCTTAAGTGACAGTACGGTTGCATAGAAATCAAGCGGCATGCCCATAATGTACTTATCTGCCGTTTCGTTAAGTTTCGTTCAATTCGGGCCACTTAAGTGGCGTACGACTGGGACCGTACATCAATTAAGTAAATTTGACAAGAGGTTTGCGTAACGACTAAAACCAATAGAAGGCACGTAAAATATTTGAATATGTTTTCGTGGATCGTTTGGTATTTTTGCAGGAGGTAGAAGTAATGATCGTTCGTATGCGGTATTGTAGACGCAATAATAGGTATGTGAAATATTTGAATATTTTAGGTCTGTTCGCGTACTTTCAGTCACTGAATTTTACTGAATTTTCCTGAATCATGTGGTGGGGGACATTTATGAAAAGTACAAAAACGCTCACATTGCATTTCCTGAAAATTGACAAACAAAAGTGTCAGTTGTCGGTTTCCAGGAGAACAATAATGATAATAAAGTCATCCTAAGCGGTGATAAATTATCGTCACAAAAATATTCGTTCTTCATAATATTATAGGCCAAAAACCATTTGACAGTTTTCAGTGTTTTTAAGTAGCTCAGACCCTACTGAAAAAGGGGAAATTTTCCGTTTTCAGTAAAACGGAGTGCAAAAACGGCTTTATTGCAATTAATTGCAATTAATCGTAGTACGCGAACATACCTTTTATTGTCAAACGGCTCATTAACAGTTTACTATATAGGAAGTAGTAATTAGATGTCTCGAATATGATTCTGCGTGACATTGTAAAAAGAATAACAGGTATCTAAAATATTTTTTCGTCGATCACTTAAATGCTATTTTTACAGGAGATAGGAATAATGAGTTTCAAACATAATTTCAAAGAGAAAACGCGTTGAACAACATACGAAATAATAAATTATATAGTAGTTTAATTACTTGTATCTTTAAATTACTTAGTTTTAAAAATACAAGTACATAAACTACTTAAAATGCCGTCTCACAACTTTTTTCATTCAAAGAATAACCACACACCATGCTTCAGCTGTCCACTATTGAATATTAAACTTCAGCAGTAAAGACCTTGTTGATTAAATATATTCCGGTCGCATACCAATATTGCTCAAAAATCATTTCTTTCGTACACTTATTTGAATATAAGCACAAATTAAGAGCCTGCACCAAGCCCATCTTTATAGATCTAATAATCTACAGCTAAGTGCTGAGGTTCAGCTCAGCTACAATTTTCTATGATTTCTTGCAACAGAGCTAGCAGGCTATGAAGACAACTATATTTCAATTGCAGCAAAAATCTATTCAAATATATTGCGTAAACGCTCACATCAGTTCATCTCATATGCCTCCAAATTCAAATTCATATTCGCCACTCTGACGGCAGCTTCATGAACCTTCACATAATTCTATTATGGGCAAATTAACCGATCGACTTCAATTGAGTGAATTTTCGTTCAGTTTCAGCGCTCACTTAAGTTCACTTAATTGCATTATAGTTCTACCTTTAATCTTCAATTCACTGTTTATACGTCGTTCTTTGTTCCAGTCTAGTGAGCGAATGAGCTGCATTTTCTTCTTTTGGACAACAGCGCCTCTCGCGGCGGTTTTCCCACTCACTTGGGATGCCACAGTATCTCCCTCCTATTGACGAGGTCGGTATTCGAGTTGAGTCGTACTCGGATTTTCACATACTAGGTATTCCTAGTACGAGTACAAAAAATACCTGTTCCAAAAATACTAGCTAGTATTTTTTGAGGTTACACAAGTACATGTGATTTGCAGTGATGTAATGAAACGGTATGATATGCCCTCCCCCACCCACCAGACACAAAGTTGCCAGGCTAGACTGTGAAAGGATACCGAGCCATTAGTCCGTGCAGTTTGTTCCAATGTTTGTTCCAATTGTCGGTCACTTATTTGGCAAGTCTTTCTCCAATCTAGGAGCCATCTAAGGGAAAACAATCAAATTCAATCAATTTAATTTGATTTTCATTTTAATATATGCACAAAACACCTCCTGTATTCGTTCAAATTACTAATGTCAAAAAATTTACTAAGATAGGACCAACTAATCCTGTTGCCATCTATATGACTATTCATCGATCGATCTCTGATACCAAACTTTTCCTGGCTAATCTAAAACAGTCGGTTTTCCACTTCGCTTCACTGAAGCATGAAGTTTGTCGAACATTTTATTAAGAAATGATAAAAAAAATGTTACGTCTATTAAGCATGCACCCACTAGGGGGCCAACCCCCTCCGTAAAGCTGGACATGAGTCACAACCCCGGTAGGGTTGGACTGCACTCACGAGGAGGGCTTCAACACAGCTGGAGAAGGCAACTGGCGAACAAAAAGGATTTCAACATTTTTAGTGCTACTTTCAGTTTTTCCGGCGGATTTCATTTTGCCGTATCTTAGAAACTAGGCCGCTTTTTCCCAGATTTGTATGGAAATTTAGCCCGAAACAACTCAGAAAGGTCCCCGAATTCATGCTAAAACTAAAAACAAAATTTGGAAAAAATTGTCGTTTTTTTCCCAATTTCCCCTATCAAAAATGTTTTCGCCCTTAAAATATCACTAATATACTCCCCAACCACTTTCAATCATCGAAAGCGCTGTAAAGGCAGTTATTGCCAAACTATGGCCAAAAAACCCCTTACTCTCCTACACAACCGAAATTTCTGTATCACAGCAATAGGTCTTGGCCCGTTATGTCCCAAACCACTCAAACCCAAAATTGGCCGATTTTGGCCGATTTCAGCTAGTTTTGCACTAAAACTTTTTGAATAATAGTGTAAGTAGTAGTGTAGTAATAAACAAAACTCCCGCTATAACGATTACGTAGCATGACGGCCCGTACTTCTAGAAGGCATTGTTTCGACAAGTGATGTCGAGAGAGCAAGATTGTTTTTGCTCTCTTTCTGATGAGTTTTCGTTCGTTGCGGTCGACGTTGCTCGATGTGATGAAATTCTCGGTACATGATGTTGATAATTGTTAATAGTAGTCGATAAATCAAAATTTTCATTTCTATTCAGACTGTTGTTTTCCTGTACTTCAGTGTTTTGCGTGTGCGCTGTGTTGCTTGCTAGTCCCGGAGTAGGATTTGGTATTTCATTTGAAATGAATGCTGGTTTGTGTCTCTCTGTGGAGACATTTGCATTTTCGCCTCTTAATTTGATTGTAAATATGCGGCCCATTAGCCTGCCAACAACTGCATAAGGTCCTGAATATGGTAGTTCTAGTGCCTTCCGAGCAGAATCCGTTCGAAGAAATACGTGAGAACACGTGGCAAGAGTGCTAGCAACGAATATTTTGCGTTTGATATGATATGCTGTAGGCTGTGGGCGAAGTTCCCGCATATAATCCCTTAGCTTCTCCGCGAAGGCTGTTGCTTCCGTTGGTTCGTTTTCGTTGCTAAAAAACTCTCCTGGAATTCGGATGCTTGTGCCGTACAATAGTTCTGCGGGCGATAAGATAATGTCTGTTTTAATTGCCCATCGGAGCCCCAGGAGAACTGTGGGAAGTAAGTCTACCCATGAATGTGGCTGGCAACATAGGTGGGTCATTAATGCTGTCTTAAAGGACCGGTGCCAACGTTCCACCATGCCGTTTGACGCCGGGTGGTATGGAGTAATCCTTATAAAATTTGATAGCCCGCGAATAAGAGTGGACTCAAATTCTGTCTCAAGTCTGTAGAAATTGTTTTTGGCGTTCCATAGCGAGCATAGGGTGGTATGGAGTAATCCTTATAAAATTTGACAGCCCGCGAATAAGAGTGGACTCAAATTCTGTCTCAAGTCTGTAGAAATTGTTTTTGGCGTTCCATAGCGAGCAACCCATTTTGAATAAAATTCAGTCGCGACAGTGTTCGCAGAGATGTCCTTTAGGGGAATAGCTTCCGGCCAGCATGAGAATCTATCTATAATGGTCAAACAATATCTGTAGCTGTTTACTGGAGGCATCACAACGATGTCCAGTTGGATGTTTCAAATCGAGAACTGGGCACATTTATGTGTTCTGGTATGCTTTTAATGTGTCGTTGCACTTTACTTCTCTGACAGCTGATGTAGGTACGGGCCCAATCTGTCGCGTCCTTTTATAGATTTTAGTAGCTTTTATACCTGGATGGGAAAGTTGAGTCTCTATTTTAGATCTAGTAAAAGCTTTATATGCTAAGATACTCTTCAGCTATCTGCTGCTCACATTGCGGCAAAGAGGGACCTGACCAAGGCCATCACGAGGAGTAAACGTGCCAAATGGCAGGCTCTTTGTGATGAGATCAATTCAGACCCGTGGGGAGATGGCTACAAATTGGCCACTCGCAGACTTGGCTGCATGCGACCTAGCACTCTCAAAGATGCGATATCTATGGAGCGTATCGTTGGTTCGCTGTTCCCGGCGCATCCGCAAACGATTGATGGGCCCATATTCGTCAGCCAGGCGGATGTTCCTCTTGTTACGGACAAAGAGCTGAGCAGTGGAGTGTCCAGGATGAAGAATCGGAAGGCCCCGGGGACTATTGCAGTGCCGGTCGAGGCACTTAAAGTCGTGGCGGAGAGTAAACCGCGTCTATTATTGGATTTGTATAATTCATGTTTAGTCGCGGGGGTCTTCTCGTCGCAGTGGAAAGTGGCTCGACTGGTACTTGTAGACAAGGGGAAAGATAGCCTGGGCAGCCCCTCGGCATACCGCCCGTTGTGCATGCTGGACACTGCTGGGAAGCTTTTCGACCGTACTGCTGGTACTGTGTGACTGAGCTCGATGATGCTCAGCCCACATTCTTTATGTGCAGTCGCTTCGTAAGTTTGAGGCGCACCATTGAGTCCACGATCGGCCTGGTAGCGCCTGAGACGATCGTTGATGCAATGCTGCGAAACGAGGAGAACTGGCGCGCAATCTCAACATACGTTGAGAAAATGCTGCGCATAAAGCGGGAGGAGGGTTGCCTTACCGACCCATAAGCTGTGGTAGTTCTTGAAGTCCGTGGTTACCAATAGGTGAGTTAGCACGACCGGGTCGAAGCAGTGTTTAGGCGGATCCCGACTTGGAACTTCGTGGGCTTGTAGATGGTCCTTTTTTTAAAGAGTCAAACCTCACATACCTCGTAGTGAAAGGTCACCCGGGGTATGTGAGTCAAACCTCACATACCCCGTGGTGATAGGTCCATCATTTTATCAGGCCAACTTGATTTTTTTGCTTCCTAACAGCTTCCCTTCACTTCAAACTGGTTTTGTTTCTCCATGTAATGTAGTTTTGAGGCGACTTTGTTTTGTTTAAAGTTTTCTTACTTTTAACTTTTTTCAACCATAAATTTCTTAAATCATCATTCCACCAGTAGGTCGGCTTAAACCTATTATCTGTAATTCTATATGTAGTGTTGGTTATAACATCCTTACATTCTAAAGAAAAATCCATTAAATCGTTCGAGAAATACGTATTCTTAATATTCAACAGAATCTTTTTGTTATTAGTTTTAAATTCAGACTTAACACCTGTAAAAAAGAGTTCAATTATAATGCAGGGATGCCCACTATTACTAATATTGTTTATACTGTTTTTCCAGCAAATTTTATTTGATATATTGGTCAGAGTTACATCAGGGACCGACTTTCCAATTATAGATCTTTCATAAAAAAAAGTATAAGTTCCATTATTTAAAATCTAAGTCTTTTATGATATCCAGCAGTCTTCTCCCTCTCGAGTTATTAACATGCCACCCCCCAAACCAGATTCCTAGCATTAAGATCACCCCCAAAAATAATAGGATATTTACAAGAGAGATCATTTAAAACCTTATTTAGTTCCAAAGTGAAAACCGAACTATTAAAATGAGGAGGAATATAACAGGAAACGAAAACTAAATTTTCTTTGAGATTCAATGTTTTAATAGCTATCAGTTCAAGCGATGACTCAATCGTCAACTGCGTAAACTTGATACTATTTTCAGACAGAAGAGCAACTTCATCGCCCTGTCCTCCGTCTCTATTTTTGAAAACACATTTGTAGCCATGAATAAAGCTTGATTTGTGAAAATCTTGAGGAAGTAGAGTTTCCGATAGAAGAACTATGTCGACCTTCTAAGGAGAAGGTCGACATAGAAAAATTAGAATAGAATCGAATCAGATAGAAAAGTTTCCACATCATATTTGACTTAAAAATAAAAAAAAAATTTCTTTTTGATCTAAAAGACTTGAGTATATACTAATTATTTTCTAAAATCCGGGAACTTGTATTTTTAGAAACGTCTTTTTCCATAAAAAAATTTGTATTTCTTCTCATTTGATTTGATTTTTTTTCATTAAATATATTCGGAGCGCTATTTGAGTTTTTTTTTCATTTTACATCTCATTTTTCTTGTTTATAGATGATCGTGAAAGATTCACCAGTTTCTCTATTTCCGATGATTTGAGTTTTTCGCAAATTCATACACATTTTGCAACGGGCTGGACTGACTCATTTTCTTATAATTATTGAATTCATTACTCGCATTTTTATTAACCACAGAGCTATATTTCATTTTAGTCATGAATCAATTAACATCATTTGCCGGATTTGTGATGTTTACTTTTCTAGATTTTGGTAGAGCTGATGAGCTGTTTAAGTCGATCTCCTCTAAACTGGCAAAGCTATTTTCAAAAATCATCTTTCTCGCTTCGTTGGCCGTAATGTGTAAACGCGATGTTATTTCTAATGTTTCTTTTTATTTGACCCATAAAGGACATGTTCTATCTGTAGAGACATGATCCAGGGACTAACAGAGCAAACATTTTATACTTGTGCAGGTACCCTTACAATCAGCATCAGCACACTTCAGACATCTGCAAACACTTCTCTTGCGAAAATTGCTACCATGCCCCAGTCTTCCACACTTTCTAAATTGACTCGGTTTAAAAATAAAATAGTCAACCTTAACTCTTATAAAATTAAGTTTAATCATGTCCGGGATCATATCCCCTTCAAAAGTGACTTTCACTGATCTAGATGGAATGTAATTGTTTGGGTCATCTCTATACCTACTATTAATTCTTTGGACAGCCACTATTTGAATATTTTTATTATTTTTACCACAATTATTGCAAGGAATTCCTTCCTTGAGTAATAGCTGTTCATCAAAGTCAAGCGGAATCCGCCTGACCACACCATATCTATAAATAAAGGCATTTGGAATATTAGCCTTTAGTCCCATGTTTGAATTAACAGTACTGTTAACAAAATTGTTGGACATTAAAGCCGAGCAAAAAAACCACCTTAACCTTGTTAAGACCAGGCTCTGTAGTGTCAACCACCCATTGAATTTTATGCTTTATGTCATGCTGATAGAAAGTAATGAGATCTAACCTGCTTTTTTTTGTCACATCACCTTCCGACACAATCACAGGGTAATCTTTTTACTAATTTTCGAAGAAAATTAGTATTAAACTCGTTTCGCCGAAAAATCATATTTCTTTTATTTTTATATATATATATATATATATATATATATATATATATATATATATATATATATATATATATATATATATATTTATATATATATATATATTTATATATATATATATATATATATATATATATATATATATATATATATATATATATATATATATATATATATATATATATATATATATATATATACATATATATACACTACAGGCAAAAAGTTTAAGACCACATTGCAGAAATGAGGCACACTTAGATTTATAAAACTGCAAGCACCTTTTTTTTACAATAATTGCCTGTTTTAAGGAGGGTTACTATGAAAGGATTTAAAATGTACATGGGATTTCCAAATTCTCAGTCAGGGTAATAAAACACGTGGGGGTTTTCCCACTTTAAAGACTTTAGGTGTCTACAATTTTTTGAAGTAATTAAAATAAACCTTTGATATTTCTGGGAATATTGATTTGAAATATTGTGAAATTACTATAAATAGGTACCTTATCCTCAAAATATTTCATTTGTGAGTTTTTGTGCTGACAAGTAATACGGATTGTTATTTTCAGCGAATGTTATTCCGTGCACTTGTGATATTTAGTTATTGGTACTTTGTAGCAAAGTTTTGGCAAAAGTTCTCTTCAATATGGGAAAAGCGCGCAGTATTAAGCCTGAAGTTAGAAGTGTGATTGTGGCGCTTCATAAGCAAGGAAAGTCAGAAAGAGAGTTCAGTAATGAAGTAAAAATTTCAAAGATTGCTGTACATAATGCTATCGTTAAATTCAAGGACAGTGAAAGTTATTGTGATGCTGTAAGGAGCGGACGACCCAGAGTGACAACAGACGCAGAGGATAAGACTCTAGGGCTTGTGAGCAAAAGGGATCGAAAGTTAACTGCACCGGAAATTCGAGCAGAGTTCAACGCGGGACATTCAAAGTCCATAAGCTTGTCAACTGTAAAAAATTGTCTAAGGGAAGCTGGACTCGTGGGGCGTGTAGCAGCCAAAAAAACCTCTGCTTCGAAAAGGTAACAGACAAAAGCGGTTAGAGTGAGCACGAACTCATAGCCAGGGGACAATTGAAGACTGGTCACAGGTGCTTTGGACAGATGAATCAAAGTTTGAAGTTATTGGCTTCAAACGGAGGGTTTATGTCAGGCGATCTGCTGGAGAAAGAATGGCCGCGAACTGGGTAGTACCAACAGTAAAGCATGGAGGTGGTTCTGTTATGGTTTGGGGGTGCTTTTCGCTTGCTGGAGTGGGTGAATTAGTTCGAATTGATGGCACGTTACCTAAAGAACGTTACAAGGAAATCTCGCAATATATATATATATATATATATATATATATATATATATATATATATATATATATATATATATATATATATATATATATATATATATATATATATATATATATATATATATATATAAATAAAGCATTTTTCCCTATAACTTTCGGTCCAGTCATGAAATCAAAACGAAGTTCATGCAGCAAATGGAGCTTAATGTAAGTCAAATGTCGTCGGAATTTCGTAAAAAAATCATGAAAGCTATGACCATTTTTGTAATTTTTTGTAATTTCTTTACTAAGCGATTATGTCATTAGATTTGTAAATTGGAATGATCCTGCAATTATAATTAACAACAAATATTGACTTTTCGAAAATTTGAAAAGTTTTGAGGGTAGTAGCCCTAAAATTCTTTTCACCCCTATGACTTCCAGCGCAGTGATTCAATCGAAGCGAAATTCACAAGATGGTTTTAACTCAACGTGAAGCAGATTTGGTATATATTTTGCTTCGCTGCTAACACAGGGTAACAAGCATCAGCCATTTTCGTAAATATTGTACCAACAGATGCTTCTAATTACATACTCAAATGTAAAGCATTTGCAATTAAAATAAGGAACCAATTTTTTAATTTTCCGAGTTTTGAAAATTTTTCGGATTTTTTTCGCAGCCTCAAACAACGTTTAACCGCTAAAACTTTCGATGAAATCCTCCGATGAGAACGAAATTCAAAGGATAAGTTGATTTAAGTATGAGCTTGTTAAGGTAAACTTATTGCTGCTTCGTTGGAAAAGTGTTGCCAGCACTGAACATTTTCATCATCTATGTTATAGTTGGGTTTTGTTGCTTTGGATAAGGAAAGGTTGATGTGATTCTAAAAAAAGGGTATAACATCTTTTCACATTTTTTTGTCACTCAAAGACAATTTCTTTTTTCAATGTATTGTATTGAGAAGTAGAGATGGCAATGGAGAGACTGAACTAATACAAGTAAAGAAGATGGTTCAGCATATTATATTTTTATAGATAAATTTATTTGCAAAAAATAAAAATTTTATGAAAAAATATGGTGTAATTATTCCAAAAGAACGCTGGACATATTCGTGCGTAACACTTTTTGTGATTTTTATTGGAATTCTTTTTCGCGCAAAGGTCATATTTTATTTGTTATTCGAAAAGAGCTATGAGAGTGATAATTTTTTTTACCGATAATTACCAAAAATTTTTGTTTATATAGTAGAACTTCAATTTTGGTCGACCCAAATTTTTATGCTATGAGCCATCGCGGTGGTAGCGCATGAAAAATATGCATTAATAACTATTAAGAGAAAAGTTTCCCACACGAAAGGTAATATTGAAAATTATTTTCAAATTAAAACACAGGAAAAAATTTGATTAAAATTTTATTTTTTAGTAGATTTCATATATTCTAACAAATCGCTTTGAAATTGCATGGTACCTTCAACGAATCGGGCGTGTATGTCGGCAATTTTTTCTAGTGCTTTTCGAGATTCTTTTATTTCGTTCAAAAAACAAGCACTGCTATCTCGGAACTCCTCAAACATCTGCTGCTGCAATTTCAGCAAATTCTTTTTTCTTTTTCTTGGAGTAGACGCTAAGTATGGCTTCGAAGCTGAGTGCTCTGCTAATGAAGGAGGCCTTGGTGATGGTGATGCGTCTGGTGACGGTTTTGATGTAACGGCGCTGAAAGCCTGCATCGATTGATCGTCCAAAAACTCAAATTCCACCTTAAGATCGGTTTCCTGTGTCTCCGGCAGCATTTGAGTGCATGTTGGTGGTTCGGTATTCTAAAAACAATAAACATATGAGACATTTTGTAAAGGTTTTCACATTGAAAGTAATTAAATATGTCAAAAGATTTTTATTACTTACCGATGCATTATTATCACAAGATTGACTTTTACGCAATCCTAAGATAGCATCAACTTTATTATAATATATCCAATCAGATGCTAAGCCCTTTGCAACGTTAGTCTTTTTTTCCTGTCTACAATTGATTTATCATTAAATCTAAAATGGCAACCTAAATTTCTTTCATACATTGTTCTATTATTTAAGAAAGTAACAAAAAAATCTATGAATGAAGCATGTAAGTGCAGTGCAGTGTTATCTAAAGTTTTTCAATCATTCAATTATCAATATCCGAGCACTATCGCCCCCAAAAACTTTATCATTTTACGCTTTATATTACACATGCTATTCTTAGTACTATGCCACCTGTTACGGATACAGGCCGAACGAAACGGAAACACATGCTCGACATGGTTTACTTTTTCTTGATTGTAGCGTAATGCCGACTGGTAGCTTACCGATATCTTTGGATCATATTATTTATTTTGCCGCGTAATTGCTTAGGAGTTACTCTGACACCACAGTTTCCTGCAATATGTCATTTCTTCATTATCTAGATTATGATGATTATAAAGAGCACTTACGCAATTCGCTCGCCATCTCAATATACAACATTCTGTTTGCTCGGTTTCCTGGGAAGTTACGTATGTTTTTCCGCCATAATTCGAAGATAGCCTCCACTGAATCTGATGTCCATGCATACGTGCGTTGTTTTCGAAATTGAACTTTAGACATTTTACGAAATCTGCTGCAATCGTTGTCGATCATACCAATAACTAATTGAGAATGTTATGTTTTGACATGTGCAAAATAGCACGATTGCCCTATGCATACCGAGATGGCTAGCTTTCATCATTGGCACAAAATGATGGTTGCGATTCGTTATTTTACTTTTCGTCATAGCAGCAAAGACGCATTCCATCGAAATAATGACGAAAAAATTATCATAAATATGAGGCAATTACACATGACTGTGAAGTATAACTGTGCTCTTATTTTCAACAAACAAACAAATCTCACGCCAACTGTTTTTAATGACTCCAAAAACTACAATCTGAAATATTTAATGAATAAGATGATTACCCGTCGTGAGTATCAATTTAACTTCCCAATTTTTACATAGGTGGCACTAAATAGCCTTGGTTTGAAATTATGATAAATTGTGAACGTCATTATGTAGGAACCTGACCAGATGCGAATCGATAATAGTTCCGAAGCACGCCGCTTTGACGGAGTTTGGCGTTGACATATTTACAGAGTGAAGTTACGCATTAGAAATTAATTAGGTCGTAATTGAATTGTTAGCGTGTACGTTTAGGGAACAGAAGGTGTGATTTTGTGTGTTAAAAGCGCGTTTCTTTGTAGAACGTTGTACCTACAATTGGTGACCTCGACGTGATGTAAATACCTTGATGAAAAGTGAATATTTGTGAATAAACTATGTCTAGCGAGGAGAAAGTCGCTACCGGCGACGACGGCGTAACTGAAAATCCTAACAAAGGACTTACGACGCAGCCTGACGATGCAAATCAAATTCACGCTATAGAAGGGCAATTTCGACTATACAACGTGCGGAGTGATGCTGTGAAATTCGACAAAGTGATAACCGAACTCGATCATGAATTGCTGATGCAGGTAGCAGATCACAAAAGGCAAGTACGAATCTTTAAAGAAAATAATACTTAATGCGTACGCGGTATCCGAAGAAACTGAAATTCGCGAATTGCTAACCGATTTAGAATCAGGCGATCAAAAGCCGTCCCATCCCCTTCGCGAAATGAAGCTAACGGCGGGCGAGAAAGTTTCTATAATGTGCTTAAACTCGCTTTTGATGCAACGTCGGCCAGCCAATATTCAGGCAATACTGACAATATTTAACATGTCAGGTGTATCTCAGCTTGCCGAAATGGCATATAAGATTATCGAAATTCGTGACCCGTATACTATCGCGACAGTGTCACGAGTTGATACTTCAACCGCAACTTCCTCATCAGATTACAGTCTGCTAGAACCACTCACCAGCATTCAACAACAGTTGAATCGGCTACAATTACGACACAATTCTCGAAGAAATTATAACAGTCGCAGATTGAATTGCAACAATTCGTCCACTCGTTCGCAACAATCTCTTTCTCCACGCAGACATTTCAATGGCATGTGTTATTATCACCACAAATTCGGTGCAGCCGCACGCATATGCACACAACCAGGCTCATTCGTATGCACGCAACCAAAAAACGAGTGAAGTCGCGTATTTCACCGGCGGCCAATACCGACTTACTAATATCGGGAAAACGGTAACTCCTTTCTCATTGACACTGGCGCGGACCTTTCAGTTATACCTCACACTCAAAAAAATTAATTCTGCAAACCTTCAGTTTTTAAATGATATGCCGCTAATGATACAGCTATTAAGACGTATGGTAGCAAACTATTGCTATTGAGTTTAGGCCTCAGGCGACCATTAAAGTGGAATTTTCACATCGCTGATGTAGCACGCCCCATAATAGGTGCAGATTTCCTCAGAAGTTATGGTCTACTTGTTGACCTCAAAAACAAGCGCATGGTGGATCCAAAACCAAGAGTTTCAACTGTTCGATCAATCCAGTTAGTGGATGACGAATCCCTATCAACAGTTACTGAGAACTCACCATTTCACGACTTGTTAAGGGAGTTCCCAGACATAGCCAACCCTTTGCTATGTAAAACTATTCAAAGCCACAACGTGCGCCATCATATACTAACTGGAGGCCTGCCAGTAGCAGAAAGCACTCGACGAGTTTCTCCGGAAAAATTAGAAGTTGCGAAACGAGAATTTGAAATTTTAATTGAGAAAGGCTACTGTCGTCCCTCATCTAGTTCGTGGGCCAGTCCACTTCATCTCGTTCCTAAAAATAAGGGGACTTGGAGACCTTGCGGTGAATACCGTCGACTAAATGCTATCACTAAGCCTGAAAAATATCCAATGAGGCACATGCAGGACATTGTTGCAGGACTCAAAGTAAAAATTATCTTCTCTAAAATTGATCTCCTTCGTGCTTTCTACCAAATTCCGGTAGCCGAAGATGATATTCCGAAAACGGCTTTGACTACGCTATGCGGATTATTTGAATTCAAGGTCATGCCTTTTGCTCTGCGCAACGCCGCTCAGCCATTCCAAAGATTCATGGACCAAGTACTTCAGAGTTTAGATTTCTGCAATTGTTATATTGATGACATCCTGGTTGCATCTGAAACTTCAGAAGAGCATTTAACTCATCTCCGCTTAGTTTTTCAAAAGCTTTCATCTGATAGCGTTGTGATTAATTCTAGCAAATGTATATTTGGTGCTTCTGAGATAGAATATCTTCACCATACAATCAGCAAAAAAGGCATTTTACCACCTCTGTCACGAATAAAGGCAGTCCAAAATCTGAAACGGCCCGAAAATGCTAAACAGCTTAGACGCTTCCTTGGCACGATACATTTTTATAGAAGATTTATTAAGAACGCAGCTGTTTTACAAGCTCCCCTCATCGCGTATCTTCGCGATGGTATTAATGGCAAAACACCAATTAAATGAACGATTTAAGCTGAAGAGGCTTTTAATAGAGCAAAACCAGCTTAGTTGAAGCCACGCTCTTGATTTCACCTTAACCGTCTATTAGCACTAGCTACAACTCGCAAAATTTTAGCCGTATATGCCAGTATAAAGCATTTTCGCCACATTTTAGAAGGATATCATTTTTCCATAAGAACTGATCATAAACCATTAATATATGCCATCGATCAAAAGTTAGAAAAAGCGCCACCTCGCCAACAACGCCAGTTATGTTTCATCTCACAATTTTCAACAAATTTTGTATACGGTCCTGGTGAGTCAAACGATGCAACTAACATGCCTACTATACTGCCAACGGAAGAACTAATTCGTGAACAACAAGCCGACCCACAACTACAGAGCCTACGAAAAAAACTGAAAGCGATTCGAATTCAGGATTCAGATGAACTGTTTTGTGATACATCTCTTGAGCAAATACGTCCTTTCGTGATATACGTCCGCAAATACGTCCTTTCGTGAAATTTTCGAGATGTACCATCGTTGCTCGCATCCAAGTGCACGTGCTACTTTACGAGCGATCAAAGCAAAATTCATTTGGCATACATGCATTTTGCAGATCATGTATTCCATGTCAAAAATCGAAGATCGGAAGACACACTAAGAATCCTCTACAACCGTTTCCGATGCCTGACTATCGTTTTCAGCTTGTCCACATAGCATAGTCGGAGCGCTCATCCCATCAAGAGGTTATAGATACTGCTTGACAATGGTTGACAAGTATTCTAGATGGCCAGAGGTCATACCAATTTCTGACAAAAACGGCAGAAACGGGTTACGGATGCATTTTATTTCAATTGGGTAGCGCGTTACGGTTCCCCTATAATTGTAACCACCGACCAGGATCCCAATTTGAATCTTCACCACAGCTTAAATACTATATATAGCTCGGAAAATACGTAAATTGCGATAAAATTTGCAATATTTCCCCACTGATTGCAAGAAGTAGATAGGAATATCCAGATACAAGTTGAAAAAAGACAGAAAGTATCCCGCTAAGATAAGACACGCCCCCTTTATACCATCAGATCAGTTTTTCATTTCCACTAGGCAATATACATGTGCTTTGCCAAAGAGACTATTTTAACGAATGGCAATTTATGCAATATTGATTTTCTGAAAACCTTGTGGGAACACAATCCACAATTACAATACACAACACTATACATACTAAATACACACCAAATTTAAACATTAAAGTAGGCTAAGAAAGTTTTATTTTTCAATGTTATTAGAATGTAAGTTCAGTAAGTATTTGAATTTTATATACAAAACATCAAATAAATATTTTATATAAATATACAATTTATTTTATTTATTCGATAGGAAGATGTGTTCACTTCCTAAAGTGGTGACCCCGAAAAGGCACGTACGCCTTATATCTTACTGGAGCAGACAAGTGGAGTAGTGGAGTAGCCTAACCGTCGCGTCGCCTACATGCTGCAGCCACCCGACAAAGGACAACCGTCGCCTCGTCTACAAGCTGCAGCGCACCCGACAAACGGACAACCGTCGCCTCGCCTACATGCTGCGGCGCACTCGATTAAGGACAACCGTCGCCTCGCCTACATGCTGCAGCGCACCCGACAAAGGACAACCGTCGCCTCGCCTACATGCTGCAGCGCACCAGCTAGTTGCCTCAAGGTCTGACAATTGTAGTCTTCATCAACATCGGCGCTTCAGAGGCTACGCTGCTCAACATGTGGAACATCTTCCCGTTCCCGTTGGTAGTCCAACAAGTTTACGACTATGGCTCATTCTTCTCACCAGAAATCCTTGACATCAAGCTAGAGGATCTACGCGCCTTATTCCAAGCTAGCGTAGCAAACTTGGCTACTGTGTGCTTGCAAATTGGATACCCAGCTATCACTTCGATTCCACACAGCATCGCCAACGGTTTCAAGAGCTTGCTGGACACCGCCACCAGATCCACCTTAACATGCATGGCGCCATCACCAATAGTTAAGGAGGCATGTAAGCATGCTGCTCGATCGCGGAAATTTCAAGGCAACGGCTGCCTCAAAATAAAATTCTCAAATTGTCAAAATTAGATAGCATAGAAAACTAAATTATTGATTGACATCTAGGAAAGAAATAAAACACACATGGGGAACAGCCGCAACACAATATTTTATTTGAACAACACTCACATCACACATCCGCCATCGGTGACGGTAGCCATCAGCCCCGAGACCTGGCCATCGACCATCTCGGCAGCGCTGCTGGCGACTGCCTAAAGCCCTGAGAGCTGGCCATCGTCCATTTTTAGCAACCGCAGCCGATGGCGGCAGCCACTAGCCCTGAGATCTGGTCATCGACCATCTCGGCAGCGCTGTTAACGACTGCCTAAGCCCCGAGAGCTGGCCATCGTCCATCTCGGCACGCGCTGAATACGGGTCCTGAAAGCTGGCCATCATCCATATCGGTCTCGTACAGGCAGTCGCAAAGGCTAAAAAAACACGCTACTTAACCTCCTCGACCTCAGCGTCTTCCTGAAACTTGAGGGGGAGTAGTGTGGGAACACAATCCACAATTACAATACACAACACAATACATACCAAATGCACACCAAATTTAAACATTAAAGTAGGCTAAGAAAGTTTTCTTTTTCAATGTACTTAGAATGTAAGTTCAGTAAGTATTTGAATTTTACATACAAAACATCAAATAAATATTTTATATAAATATACAATTTATTTTATTTATTCGATAGGAAGATGTGTTCACTTCCTAAAACCTATTCTGAGTATAAAAATGGTAAGTGATAAGATAGTTAACGCGGAATATTACTAAAAGGAATATCTCCGACACTTTTATGCAATCCACTACAGAGAATTTCGTTTGTTACCAGCGAACGTTCGCTGCGCTCTCTGCTTTTTAATGGGATTATACGCATGCCAACACACTCTCCCCTATCAGTTTAAGAGTATGCTTTTCTCACTTTTGCATACGATAAAGTGAACTTATTTTGGTTTTGGTTCTTCTTAGGTGCCAGCTGATGGTAAATCCTTCATTCCCTGCCATTCTCTTCCATCAGGCAAATATCGCACAATACCGTTCTGTCTGTGCTATTTATTAGTTCTTATGCTATGTCTTCACTATTTAAAACTTTAACCAGCTTAGTCGGATGCGATCGATCAAGAACGTTCTGTAAAACAGGCCATTATGTGCCATGGCAGCAAAGAAAACTGGATGTCGATTTTACCCACCGTACTCATCCGTCCGCGGAACACATACACGGAGGACATCAAATCTTCAACAGCCGAGATTGTTTTTGGCACAACATTACGCCTGCCAGATGATTTTTTTGTGGATGACCAACAGCCAAGCAATTTCCAGCGCTTCGCAGAGGAGTATCGATATTATATGCGACAAGTGCGACCCATTCCTGCCACCCGTCGTGAAGATCACACTGTTTTCTACCATTCGGAGTTGAAATTCTGCTATCACGTTTTCGTTAAAGTGGGCGCAGTGAAACGATCCCTATCGCAGCTGTATCGCAGCCATACACAGGTCCACACCGTGTTGTAAAACGACTAACCGATTTTCTATTTACGGTCGATACTAATGACAAGTTAACCATTTCCACGCAACGTTTAAAGCCAGCGTTCATTCTCTCTGAAACGAAGGAAGATTACAACAATTCGAGTAAACTCGACTTGATGCACCATACCCGGGGAAATTCCCCCCTAGAGGGCGAAAAGGTGGTAGAAGGGGTGAAACATTGAAGAAAAACAGACAAAATTATAAAAAAAAAAGAAAAAAGAAGGTAACACAGTTAAGAAAAACAAAAAAAAAAGAAAAGAAAAAAAACCCCAAAAGCAAACGCACAACCACAAAAACACAAACATACTAGCCCGCCATCTATCGGCTAAATTTATCTAACAGCTGTGTGGTGCATCAAGTCGAGTTTTACCATGGCCGTCATATAGAAGGCCGGTCGCAAAAGCAATTAACGTACCAAGATGGCGTGCATAATGTACCTTTTTTCGACCAGTCGACGTACATTTCTCGACCAGTTCGACCAATAAAAGTACATTAGTACCTGTCAGATTGCAAGTCGCGACCGGCCTTCTATATGACGGCCATGGTTTTACCCAACAATTCTGGGTTTTAGGTACCCAACAATTCTGGTTTTACCCAACATTCAGCCCTATGTCAACAAACCAAAAAACTACCAACGTTACTTGGGCATCGAATACTCGACATTAGAAAAGATCTTCAACTGGTCTACATAGCGCGAATCCAACGCCGAGTTTACCAGCCAACATTCGACATACGAATTTCGTCAGTTTGCCAACTATCCGACGACCACCGCATATTTCAAAAACTTATTCGCCATCCAGACGTTTTCATGACATTGCCCGTGTTCCATTATTACTATTTAGTACTTGCAAGTACTTCTGGCTACTTCCAGCTACTCACGCTCTCGTTCCCGAGTAGTTCATGAGTAGTTACGCCTTTTTTTACCGTGAGGTGGCTATTTAGTTGTCAATAGGTGGATTTGATTTTTTCATGGTTATGTTGAATGTTTTCGTAGTTAAGAAATTAGAAATATCCTCCATAATCTGCAGAAAATTACTGTTAGCTGCTTTTATATTAGGCGCGTTTTTTCCTCCCCTTATCCATAACAGAACAATGCTCACCAGTGCAGACGCATTTGAGACAACAACAACTCATGTTATGGATAGGGGGAGTTGTTGTTGTTTCCAATTCGCCTGCACTGGTTAGCATTGTTCTGTTATAGATAGGGGGAGCAAAAAAACACGCATATTTTCGATCGATTGTGGTAGTTTATACTCGCTACTTTCTCCCTTTATTTTCAACTGTTTTCCATTTGAAAACTGCATACAATTGGTAAAACTCGACTTGATGCACCACACAGCCGTTACATGAATTTTGCCGATAGATGTCTCGCTAGTATGTTTGTATTTTAGGTTGTGTGGGGTAAACTCGACTTGATGCCCCACACCCGGGAAATTCTACCACCAGAGGGCGAAAAGGTGGTAGAAGGGGTGAAAAATTGAAGAAAAACAGACAAAATTATCCAAAAAAATTAAAAAGAAGATAAAACAGTTAAGAAAAACCAAAAAAAAAGAAAAGAAAAAAAGCCCAAAAGCAAACGCACAAAAACACAAACATATTAGCCCGACATCTATCGGCGAAATTCATGTAACAGCTGTGTGGGGCATCAGGTCGAGTTTTACCGGAAGGTCGAATATTTTTGTGGCGATAATTTATCATCGCTTAGGATGACTTTATAGTATAATCACTATTGTTCTTCCAAAAATCGAAAACTGACACTTTTGGTTGTCGATTTTCAGGAAATGTAATGAGAGCGTTCCCTTACTCCCCCACCACATGATTCAGGAAAATTCAGGAAAATTCAGTGACTGAAAGTACGGGAACAGACCTACTAGCTCTCTTTATCATCAGCAGCCGACCGACGCGGTCGTGCCGTGAGCGCAGTTTTTCCATTCTGTCATTTTGAGTTTCATTCAATAAAGCAATAGTACAATTTGGTTTTAGTATGAGCGCTTATTTAATCTATTATGGGCTGCGGAGATTAACTACCGCAGTATCCCTATATGAGTTTGCGGTAAAACTGGAATTGATGCCCCACACAGCTGTTACATGAATTTGCCGATAGATGTCGGGCTAATATGTTTGTGTTTTTGTGGTTGTGCGCTTGCTTTTGGGGCTTCTTTTCTTTCTTTTTTTTCTTTTTCTTAATTGTTTTATCTTCTTTTTTATTTTTATGTATAATTTTGTCTATTTTTCTTCATTTTTTCAGCCCTTCTACCACCTTTTCGCCCTCTGGTGGTGGGATTTCCCGGGTGTGGGGCATCAAGTCCAGTTTACCCGAGTTTGCTTTTGGAGTTTTTTTTTTTGTTTGTTTGCTTGTTTTTCTCAATTGTATTGTCTTCTCGAATATTTTTACTAATGTTCGAAGAACATTAGTATTGAAATCGGTTTGGCCGAAAATTCATTTTAGTTTGCTTTGGCCGAAAATTCATATTATATATATATATATATATATATATATATATATATATATATATATATATATATATATATATATATGTATATATATATATATATATATATATATATATATATATATATATATATATATATATATATATATATATATATATATATATATATATATATATATATATATACAGGGTGTTTGGTACTCGGTGGACACTATTGTAAGGAGGCATTCCTTGATATATTTTGAGCGAAAAATTGTTCTACAGGGTGGTCCGGTTTTCAAAATCTACGGAGTTACAGGATGGCCAATAAAACTGTTTCGACCCTGTACCCTGACTCACTTAAATCATTATATCTTGAAAACTACTAATCATAACGTATAGTTTTATGGCTTGTTTTTTTATGGAATTAAATTACCTTTAATTTGATGTAACATCCTAAATTGTAACTGTACCTGATTTTGAGATATTTACTTGAAAACACAAAATTTTGGCACTTCTACCATGCAAATTTTGTGTTCAATGTCGTTTTTCTCAGAAAATCTCACGAAAAGATGCCATTTGAATTTTATTTTTTTATAGACCATATTGTTGACTACAAAAGTTGCATACGTACTTATGACTTAGATTTTACCATTATGAAAGTAATAAGCGAAAATACATATTGCTTAAAAACTGAATATGACTTAAAGTGGCCCTCGTTTTCCATCTACACTCTTTGCTTGAACTGAAAGAATTTATTAAAGGTTTTTATGCCATTTCAACATTTTTAAGCTACAGTAAATGTTCAAAATGGCCACCTTCATTTTGAATACACGCTAAAGCTCGTTTCGCAAGCGTTCTTTTGATATTCATACTTCTCAGCTGCTGCCTCACTTCTGTTGCAGCCGCATCGATCCTGGTATTTAGGTCTTCCAATGTTGATACTTCCGTTGTGTAGACAAGGACCTTCATCCGTCCCCATACAAAAAAACCCATAATTGTTAGATCAGGAGATCTCGCAGGCCAGTGTATTGGTCCATTTCTACCGATCCAGCGATTGGTATAATTGGAATTCAACCAATCTCTGACTGGTCAGCCATAGTGAGCTGGAGCACCATCGTGTTGGTAAAACATGGAAGCCAATCGTTGCAGCGAAATATCCTCCAATAAGTCCTGCAGATCATGTCTTAAAAAATGTAAGTAACTGGTACTATTTAAAGTAGCCGGGAGCCTAATAGGTCCAATTAAATCGTTACCAATCACTCCTCCCCATAAGTTTACGCTGAACCTATGCTGAAACGATGAAGTCCTTCTCGTGTGTGGATTGCTCTCAGCCCACTTATGTAGATTGTGGAAGTTTGTAATACCGTCCCAGGTAAATAAGGACTCATCCGTCCAGAGAATGGTGTTCAAAAAATTTTCGTTGTCTAATTGTTTCTTAAGGAGCCAATTGCAGAATTCCATCCTTTTGGGCAAATCGATCGGTAGGGATGTAAACGAACTGCTTTTAAAACACTACAAACTTTCCACGTAGACACGTTAAACTGCAACGCCAATCGTCTAATACTGATTGATGGGTCAGTTTCGACTACAAGCAGTATTTCTTCATCGGTCCGTACAGCGATTGCAGGCGCAGGATTTGCGTTTACTCGGCTCGTCCTAACGCTGCCAGTTTCCCGAATCCTTGTGTATAGTTGTTGAAACACTCTCCGTCCAGGAATCCGTCGATGGGTATATCTCTGTTGATAGAAACATTGCGCCGCTTGTGAATTTCCCCGGCACTCTCCATATATGCGGATGACTTAAAATTATATAGAGCAATCAAGTCTGCGAACGATTTTCACCAGTTGCAAACTGATTTGTGTGCTCTGAATCTCTGGTGTCAAGACAACTTCTTGCCATTGAACATTTCGAAGTGCCACCAGATGTCTTTCGCATATAAAAATACTCCACATGTGTTCTCTTATTCTTTGTCTGGTATTACCCTGTCAGTTGTCCAGCATTTTAGAGACCTGGGTGTGGTGTTTGATTCAAAACTAAGATTTGATGTTCATGTTATGAATATGACGTCCAGGGCCTCTAGGATTGCTGGATTTGTTTTGCGTTCTTCGTATATGTTTACCAACATTTCCTCCTGTATTCACTTATATGTCTCCTTAGTACGTAGTATTCTAGAATACGCGTGCCAAATCTGGTGTCCGCGCTTTCAGTATTTATCTGATGCCATTGAATCTGTACAGCGCAGGTTCACTCGCTCACTCTTCTTTAAATTTGATATCCCCTATTGTCCCTACCCCTCTCGTCTTTCCCTCCTTCGTATGTCCTCGTGGCAATCTCGGAGGTTGTTCCTCGATGAGTGTTTCCTCTTCAAACTTTGCTAAGGCATTTTCTTGACAGATCTCGGTTCACAGATAATCAGACGTGTATCCAGTCGTCCAAGTCGTTCTTCTGATGTTTTCTCTGTTCCTTTTGCACGTACGGAAGTCTATTTCCATTCGCCTTTGCTGCGTCTACCCAGAACGCACAATGCGCTTAAGCTTGGTCCTCTCCCGCAATCGTTTTTACAATTCAAGCATGTATTGAAAATGTTAACTTGAATTGCTACTTACCTTAGACCTAATTTTAATTTTCATATTTTTTTAATAATTTTTGTTATTTCTTTTCATATTTCATTCTTTTACACTATATTTCATTCTTTTATTATTTTTGCTTTCTTGACGCTGTAATTGGAATTATATCTGTAGCGCAAGGGATTAATAAAAAAATAAATAAATAAATAAATATACGTACATAATATCTGCATATTCGTCATTAGTGTAGTGAAACATTTTGAATTTATGTTTGAAATTTTAGTGATATTTTCTAGTTCGAGTAATGTACCGAAACCCACAATAATTTGAAAGTGGTTCTGTTTTTATAGGGTCTTAAGTTTTTTACGTATTCCATTAATAAAGGCGAAGAACTGTACCCAATTTTACCTTTAACATCCAGGTAGGTGCTTCAATTATGTTGAAACTAATTTTAATTTAGTTTATTTTATTGATAGTTTAAAAAGCAATTAATGGGCAGTACAAATAACAATTTAAACTATTCTTTTGAACAAGGGCCACTTTACGGCAAATTTACTTTTTTATCGATATGTATTTTCGCTTACTACTTGCGTAACGGTAAAATCTAAGTCATAGGTGTGTAGGTAACTTTTGTAGCCAACAATATGGCCTATAAAAAAATAAAATTCAAATGGCATCTTTTCGTGAGATTTTCTGAGAAAAACGACATTGAACACGAAATTTGCATGGTAGAAGTGCCAAAATTTTGTGTTTTCAAGTAAATATCTCAAAATCAGGTACAGTTACAATTTAGGATGTTTCATCAAATTAAAGGTAATTTGATTACGTAAAAAAGCCATAAAACTATGCGTTATGATTATTAGTTTTCAAGATATAATGATTTAAGTGAGTCAGGGTACAGGGTCGAAACAGTTTTATGCCACCCTGTAACTCCGTAGATTTTGAAAACCGGACCACCCTGTAGAACAATTTGTTGCTCAAAATATATCAAGGAATGCCTCCTTGCAATAGTAACCACCGAGTACTAAACACCCTGTATAAATCACCAAAAAAATTCAGTGACTATTTCTCGGGAACGCGCCATCCAATTGAGCTGAAACATTCAGGATACATTGGTGTATATGCAGAATAAGGGCCAGGCCTCACCAAATGTCAATTATCTTTAACCCTTTGGTGCCGGCGGCCATTTTAGTGATATTTTTAATATAACTATTTTTCAGTTCACAAATAAATTTTGCAAAAATTAAGTTAGCGAAATCAATTTCGAACGTGTTTTAAATGCGAATCGGATGTTTTGGACTTTTATAGCCCCATGTGTGCGCTAGGTGCCTAAAAAGAGGTCGGGAAAATTTGAAATTTTTCCAAATTGCGATAACTTTTGACAGAGTCTCAAATCATTATGAAACTTTCAGGACATATTGATATTAATTTGTAAATTTGTGTTGCTTTTGATGAGCGTGTTGGCAACCCTGTAGCTAGGGCAGGCGCTGAAAGTGAAATTCTTCAAATCATCGAATCCCTTAAAAAATTGTCGCTTTTTGGAAAAAAAAAGTAAAATATATAAATCTTATGCTTTGTCTACATAGCCAAAGTAAAACATTTGAAATTTTACAACGGACAAGAACAGTAAGCCTTCCCCAATTCACCTATATTTTTAGCACCAAACATTTTTGTTCACGAGAACTCACGACCCAATAATCAGATACAGTTGAAATTTACCGAATGTATTGCCCTTAAATAGGATCAGGTTTTATAGAAGCGATTTTTTAATTTGGGCAATTCTGTGCCAGTGGTGCCATCTTGAAAAATCAATAAGAAAAATAACTGCTTTTGGCCCTATAAATTCTGATTTAGTCACCAAATTTTTAGCTGAATCTTACTTTGAGCCACGTTTGATAGAAATTTGGTTGAAAAATTCGGCTGGAGCTGCCAGCTATGGTAATTTGAGTGTCTTAAAATTTTGAAAATTCGCGCAGGAAAATAAAGCTTTTTGCCCTATAGCTTCCAGTGCAGTCGTGGAATCATAACGAAATTCATATGGCAAATTGAACTTATTGTACAACAGAAATCTTGTTGGAAAAACAATGATAGGGTTGCCAGCTATGGTTGGCTTTGTTTTTTTTTTCGACATATCTTTAGTACGCGATTTCGTCATAAAATTTTCAAATCGTAGTAATCTTGTAGTTAAAATAAACAACAAATATTACGATCTAGAAAATTTGAAAACATTTACGGGTGGTAACCCTAAATTTCTTTGTATCCCTATAACTTCCGATGGAGTCATCAGATCAATACGAAATTCGCAGAGTAGGTTGACTTCAACGTCAGGTAAATGTGACATGTTTTTGGCATCGGTGCTAGCAAAAGGTTGGCAGCACGAGGCGTTTTCGTTATTTCCGTACCAGTAACTGCTTACATAAGCATTTAAAAATAAGTAATGAGAAAAGTAAACAATGATAGCGTTTACAGCAGACGTTTAGTCTGCGGACTATACACCAAATTCCACCTAAATTATTTTGTCCACCTGCTGTAAACACTCACTACTCGACCCAAGAGATAGGTCAGTACACGATTTCAAGTGACCTGACCTAAAATAGGTCCTGGACTATATCGCTGTAAACACACCCGACCTAAGCCTTGATTTTTGCGCGACTATTAATAATATATGTACGTTGAATTTAAGCTCGCAACCCTCTCATTTGACTCAAAATCATTTAAATAATCATGCTTGAGAGACAAATAAAAAGATAATTACAGTGTATGAACTAAAATCAAACTAAATGACAGCTACTACGTATGTACAAACGAGGAATAAATTTAAATTTTAGGTCAGGTCGATGTAAACACCTTAGGACTAAATTCACTTAGTCCGCGCTATAGTTCAACCGCTGTAAACCCTACCAATGCTTAAATTTTCTAAGGTCTGGATATTTTTTGGATGGCAGCTCAAAACACCTTTCTATCGCTGTAACTTTCGATGAAGTCATCGAAATTTAATCGGCTTAGTGTCTATTATTACTTAGGGTGTCCTTAAGTAGCTAGTGGTAGAATACACACTCAAAATCTGCACAAATCCTCTACTGTTCTTTGAACATTAGTGTTTCTAAAGGTTCTGATGCGCTAGGGTTTTTTTGCATAATTTTGTGTGTTTTTCCTCAATTTTCGACACCTGCTACCACCTATTCGCCCTCTGGTGGTAGAATTTCCCGGCTGTGGTGCATCAAGTCGAGTTAATCCGAAGTTCTTATTAGTAAATCAAAGATATAGAAGAAGTGGATTGGAACTGTGGGTTTCTGTGCGGCATCAGATTTTTTTTAGTGTGCGACATTCTCTAACTCAAACATACATTACAAAGGACGTAGGTGATTTCAAATTTGTAATAAATTTGGGGGCAAGCGATAGGCGCGGAAGTTTGAATTGTCATTTTCATGATGAATACAGGTGAAACATAATGTTGGTGGAAGCAAGCAATGCTGTAAATTTAATTTGACTCATTGAGTAGTGTAGGTTAATTAAATAAAAAGTATCTTATTTAACATGAAAGAAACTCTGCGGAAATGTTTTTAGCAGTTCATGATGAAAGTCAAAGAAAGGAAAAGTAGGAATTTATAATGCATATTATATTGAAATGCAATTTCGCACACAGGAAAGCCGTACAGCACCAAGAAATGGGAACAATGAAACCATACTCTGTAAAAATTCATTGCTTTATATCATTTAAATTTTATTTCATTCTACCGTTGAAATTAATTCAAAAACTACTTTATTTAATGTGGTTAGATTTTTCTAACTTTTGAATCCAAAAATGTTAAATTTAAAGTCAATTTTCCTTCAGAAGTCAGGGATGTGATGAACATCCATCTTTAAATTTAATTTTATGTATAAGTATCAGGCATCATAAGAGAACGATTTGATGTGGATCATTCAAAAATATTTGTGACTTCCAACAACCAAACTAATTGTTGCGCCTTTGACGTTCCCCATTCATACAAATCTAAGAAAACTCATGTTGTCAAACTAGCTTGTCATCGATCGCGCGCTTAGTTCGGTACGCAAAAGAATACTAATTGCGGCGGTAATTTTTGATCTGTGAATTTATTGTCCCGTTTGTTCGATTCTTAGTTTAATTATGAGTGTTGTCAGTTCGGTTTTTACCTGAAAATCGCCAATCCGATGGTATGAGAGCCGATTGTAGTAGAACAACTCTCGACCATCCAGTTCATTTCCCATTTTAAGATGGATTTTTTAGATGCCGCTTTTCTTCTTGCCCGACAACGTAAGTAATCATATTTGAACTTAATCATGAACTGCATATATGGCATTAGGATTTTATTAATGGGCCGCAATTTCCATAAATGCATTTGCATAAATGGACTTTGTTGAGTTTTGTCAAAGGGGAGAGGGGAAAGCATTTTTCAAGAAGAACTGGTGCCGTACATATACGCTCATGGACGTGTATTTTGCCCCTCCATTTCTTCTATATATTTTGGAGTGATGCAGGAACCTGACCAGATGCGAATCGATAATAGTTCCGAAGCACGCCGCTTTGACGGAGCTTGGCGTTGACATATTTATAGAGTGTAGTTACGCATTAGAAATTAATTATGTCGTAATTGAATTGTTAGCATGTACGTTCAGGGAATAAAAGGTGTGATTTTGTGTGTTAAAAGCGCGTTTCTTTGCAAAATGTAGTACCTACAATTAAGTCACAATAACAATTTTTGTACATCTAAGCAGCAAGTATCTAATATCATTGACACATTAGGCCTGTTCGCGTACTCTCAGTCACTGAATTTTCCTGAATTTCGCTGAATCATGTGGGGGAAATTCATGAAAAGTACGAAAACGCTCTCATTGCATTTCCTGAAAATTGACAACCAAAAGTTTCAGTTGTTGGTTTTTGGGAGAACAATAGTGATTATAAAGTCATCCTAAGCGGTGATAAATCATCGCCACAAAAATCTTCCAACTTCATAGCAACATTACGCAAAAATATGTTGCTTGCCGCGCACATTTGAAAATGTTTACTCGTTTGACACTTTTCAGTATTTTTCAGTAGTTAATACTGAAATTAACTGAAAGAGGGGAAATTTTCAGTTTTCAGTAAAAAGGGGTACAAAAACGGCTTCATTGCAGTTAATTGCGATTAATTGCAATTAATCGTAGTACGCGAACAGACCTTTTATGAGATCATTATGAGAGTAGCGAACATAATGACAGCGATCGAAATGATCGGGTGACATTTATTTAAGCATCATTTTATTATTTTTACCAAATCAAAACTTGTGAAATGAACACTATGGAAAACAATTATCATATTGAGGAAATTGTTATTTCCCACATAAAAATTGAGTGGAAATTCTTAGTACTAAATTGAAGAAAAAAGGCGGAATAATATTATGAATGTTTCATGGAACTTCAAATAAAGGATCAATTTCATAAATATTCAAAGTTCATTCAACGTAAATGTTGAGAAGAGAAAATACAAACATAAGGACAGAAAAATTAATCTTTAAATTAATTCAATTTAATTTAATTCAATGGTTGACAAAGGTAAGATTACCCCAATTTACATGCGTTTTCAGAATATTGCATGAAATAAAACAAAAACGACGAGGCCTGGCTTTCTAAGGCTTTGAAGAAAGGGTTAAAAATGAATAATTGTATATCTAAAGAATTACCTGCTCGTTTACGTGAAAATAAGCGAAAATCATATACTTGTTTCAAATTATAATTATCAGCTCAATATGGATGGTTATTTTGCAACCACGACCGTGATGGAGATAACTTATTTACATGAAAAGGAATGAAGTTCGGCCCACAGATGGAAAGAAGCAACAAACAAGTCTCCTCTAGACGTCAAAAACCAGCTCAACAAATAAATGAACGAAATAAAAATAAGGGTACTATTTAGGTAATTTCTACATCTCACTTCTACTTCTTCCATCTTTATCTTCTTCTAACTTGCCTGCAATTGCAAATAAATATTTCTTCTTTCACTTTAACATCATCTTTTTATGTTACGCGAGCCTCTAACTTCCCACACGGTCTCAGGCAAATCCACTACAGGCAGTAAAACTAAGACCTCGTCTCCTATCAATTCACAGGAAAGCCAATCCTCCAGCAGTTTACAGGTAACTGAATCTCTGGATACAATCGATTCCGCGCCCTATACTGCTCTAATGCAATTCAATCCTACCGAAGCCGTGTCGAAATCTATATATTCTAATTTTGTCCGTGGCAAGGATCTGATACCATCCCAATCTGGCGCAGTCATTATAACTAAACCCCTTGCCAGTCGACCTTCTTCACCCAAATATGCATCATGCATTCATGCATGATGCACATGAAACCACGTGTTTTGATGGGAAAATGAAGACTAAGCTCAAAGTTATGATTCCACTGACCTTGAATCTTTAATACTTATTTTCAATCGCTACCATGAAGAACTTGGGAGTGTCTCCAGATCAGGTCAAACGCGATCTTCTGACTTATCACTCCTATGCCAATTCCAAACATATTTCTCTATTACATAAAACACACGACGCGATATTAGTCTTAGCAACAAAGTTGCTTCTGTTCGCCCAAGATATCTCTACCACAATTGCGGTGGTATGAGAAGCAAATTAAACAAACTTTTTCTTGACGCTAAATCTTGCCATTTTAATATACAAACGATCAGTGAAACGTGGTTGAACGACTCACATATAAACGAAAAAATTCTGGACAGTAATTGGATCATCTATAGAACCGATCGCGATTACCTTTACACTGGAGTTTCAAGAGGAGGCGGTGTTCTTATTGCAATTCACAAAATCCTTTCAAGTGAACTCGTTGAGACCGGTTCTTGCAAACTTTTTGAAGAGTCTCATTCGACGAGTATTACATTAGCATTGGTATCGTTTATATCCCACCTCAATCTGATGAAACTACTTACAAGGACGTATGTGACTTGATATCTTCCGTAAGAGCTTCCTTACACGAAGATGACAAAATAATTGTTCTGAGGGACTTTAATCGTCCGAAAATCAGTTTCGTTCCCGACAAAAATGATGACCGCCACTTTGCAATCAATCTTTTTGACTCCATTGACTTTAACCTTATAAGTACGTTTTATGGGAACAATTTACAGCAAATAATCCCTATCCCTAACCAAAATGGCAATTGGTAGGATCTTTTATTTACGAACTTTTATGACCAAATAGTGATTAGCCCAACTATTGACGCCGATAACCTTTTCTCAAACACTCTCCATCACTTCGCCTTTACAGCTGAGCTTTCCGCTATAAATATTTATTTCACCCAATCGTACAATAATGAAATTGTATATGATTTTCAAAATGCTGACTACTTAAGCATTATAAACTATTTTACATTAGATTTCGATGAATCGGTGTCTTCCTTTTACAAAATAATCTTCAATGCCTTTCACAAATTCGTACCGAAGTTGAAGAAAAAAAGCAAACTCTCAGTCTTGGCTCGACAATAATTTAAGGCGCCTCAGAAACCAATAAAACAAAAACGCAAAAAAATCAATTAATTAATGGTAGTTTGTGCTATACGAATGCTCTATGACATCAAAAAACTATCTTCGGCTTCTGTTATTTTACGGAAGACTTGATTTTCACTTGCTTTTATTTGAATATGTGCAAAGGGTAACGAGCACCTGTATAATGAAATCGATAAAAAACTAACAATCGATTTCCTGCGGTCCCTAGTAAAGGAATGACTTTTTTCAAATCTTGAGGAGTCAGAGTCACAAGAGTAAAAAGCTTAAGCACCGTGAACTAAGCAAAGTCTGCCAAAACAACAATGTCCAATCATCTTGTATCTTTCCGATGAGGTAATGCTACCCGAATACCGTACAGAGGTCCCTCGCTTAGACCCGATTGAAGAAAATATGCACCCGTATTATTTCCATCCGTTCCAGGAAATGACTAAATAAGTCAGTCCTGCAAGTGGTTTTTAAAACGGGACCAAATTGACGGAAATTAAGTTAGAGCCATTCTATAGATCCACGAGTCACAAATCACACTTCACAGTCAGCATTGGTGGGCTTTGAAAACTCCAAAAGGAACAGACAATATTTCCACGTAGGGCAGATTCTGTTTCTGCTGAATCACACTTGGACGGAGAGAAGCTGAAAATAAAATCGTCAGATAGACTCGGTCTGAGGGCTATGTGAGATTTTTTCTCACTAAAAAAAATTCCTTCAAAGGTCCAGATCGGAATCCGTTTTCGCATGGTTTCGACTTGGTCGTACTTGTTCACCATCAGAAGCCTTCAGGAGCTACACAGTTTGAGGGTCGGTTAGGCAACCCTCTCCCGCTTTGTGCGCTGTACTTTCTCATAGCATGTTGAGATTGTGCACCAGATATCTTCATTGTGTAGCATCGACTCCATGATCGAATCCAGCGCGACAGGGTCGATATTGGACTCGAGTGCAATGCTGAAACTGATAAACTGGCTGCACACAAAGAATGTATGGTGAGTATCATCGTATTCAACTATGCAGTACCAACAGAATATATCGGATAGCTGAAATCATACATTGCCTGAACTATATCTTCCCAAGACGAACAATTTAAAATGCGCCAAATTCCAACTACGAGCTCAAAGCGCATCGTATCATATTGTACTTTTCTGATTGAAAATTGCTTACCACTGTCTATACTACAAATTAAATAATTCTTTCCATGCTTTGGAAAATTAATTTCCCCATGCGAATTTAGTAGTCAGCTATTTTCAGACAAAATTTAGTGGGTAAATTACATAAACATATGGAGAATAAATCACTTGCTAATCAGAAGTCATCCTCATTGTTTCTACTAGCTTTTTTCAGGTTTGACACTCACCTTACAGATTCTGTGCAAAATTTTTTAGATATATTCGTGTCACATCAGCAACTGACTGGTAGAAACCCACCTGTCCGTCGCCACAGCTAACCCATTTGTTTAGAAGGCTTACGAATCTACATAGCTGTCCAGCGATCTTTCCTATTTGCATTCTTACTTTGTTGCCAAAACTGGAGGCTTCGCATTCGTGCGCGAGTTATGTTTCTCAACTAAGTGTTGTGGGAAAAAAATAAAGTCCACTTTACCAATTAGTATCTAGAAATTAAACGAGATTGTATTCTTTGTAACTACAACTTTATTCCGTTGCGGTATAGAATATAACTGAACTTATTGATCTACTTAAAGGGCTATTTATACAGTTTGTTCATGGGAATCTTATCTGATCTTTCCCATGGTGTGATATGCTGACCAATGCACCTATTGTGTGGTTTCTGATTATTGCATCTCGTGAAATTTACGTTTGAATAACCGGATGCAGATGCAATATAGACATGACAATGATCTTCGAATTTATCTTGAATAAGTGAAATGAGATACATTGTTGAGATAAGAAGTTTACTTTGTATTACTTTGTTGCGATAGAGAATTGAATTTGGTGGTGAGTTCATGTGTGGGGCTATGTGGGTGTGTAGCTCGCGTTCTAAAGCCTCACTTGCTTTGTAACTCCGAAACGGTACCATTCCTATATGGAAGACTCCTTCATCTGTTCAGACTTTTGAAATGTACAAGAAAGAAACATTCGCAGAAATGGCAGGCAGTTTTGACATATTGATAGCAGTAATATCGCAGACCAATGGTGACAGAGTAAATAATTTAATAGAACCTGTTGCTCGTGAAATCGATGCCATTCATGATTCCTTGGCCGAAATTACGTTGCCGTTAGCCGCAAAACAGGAATCACTATGTCTCACCTCCAAAACTATCCTAGATCACATTATAAGCAAACTGCCAGGCTCGGTCAAAGCTCAATCTAGCGGTATAATCGATAAATACACTACATGAATGAATTTAGCGGAATCAAAGAGGCTTTGTACAGCAGATCCCAAATTGGGATTTGGAGTATACCCGAATTTGTGAGCTTTCGGCCGATTTCAATGCATGTGTGCATAGACTGTGTACATGCACGGAATTTTCTTATGAGCTTAATTTCTAAATACCGGTTTTGTACTAAGTGTTTCTATGTGTGTGTGTCAGATAAAATTATATGGCTACAAAAGATTCCGATTAAAACCGGTTTAAAATCCCGATTTCGTGTAACCATACAAATTTGTTTGGCGGCCTGGTTTACAAACCCATAGATTGTGTTTTGTTTTCAAAAGGGCGTGTAAAAAAGGGAAATTTCCAATATGGTGGCTTCTGGGACATGAGGACTATCTGGGCCCCATACATCACTCCCTTGCTTAGAAGTAATAGTCCCACCCCTAAAAGTTTTCGTATCACGTTTCGCTTATAGAACTGCTGCCGACGAAGTCTTACCATACATTAAGGGGGTATTCCGGTCTTTCGGTTTGAAAAAATCGAAAATTTTTTTTTTGCATTTTCTTATTCCACTATGATCATATAATCTTGCTTTAAAATTTTATCGCAGTATCTGTTTTCGTTTTGAAGTTATTCGCATTTCCACCACTATCATCTCTGGAAAATCCCTGGCACGCTTGAGGCGAGAGTGTTTGAGATAAAACTTTAAACGCGATTTTCTCAAAACCATCTTTTCTGAACTTCATGACAAGATTTCTCGAAAACGGTCTTACAGAATTTAATGAGTGATATATCAAATTATTCGCTATGATTTAAGAAAAAAGCTGAACTACGATTGTGATGATACAAAACAATTAACTATAATTTTTAATAAAAAAACTAAAAAAAAAACGGAAAAATTAGAAAAAAAATTTGTTATCAGCTGCCATTTTTTAACGAATAATTGGATATGGATAAGCGTAGTTCATCTTGTAACGGGTATTTTCCTGAGTAAAATGACACCTCATTTGCTAATTTCAGATAATTCAAACGGACGCAATCCTGCCAAGATTGATTTTCAAAGGTCAACTTCAAGCCCTCATAGCAACAACAATTTTCAACTTTTTTTTTGAAATCCAAGTTTTTTCTAAAGTTTAAATCCTGCAATAAACGCAAAATAAAACCATATCCATTGAGTATTTATTTTTATGTATTAAAATTCATATTGAAATAATGAATGATTATCGCGTGAAAAACCGGAATACCGCCTTAAAGCTAAGCTCGGATACACTCCCTCGTTGCTAATGTGTAGGAAACTCACTCGTGGCAACCTCAATCACCAGCTGATCTCTTCTTTCTGCATCATTGTCGCATCCGGAACCTCTGATTTGCTGAAGAAGCATTTCTGGCCCGCTGGTGTTTTTGTCAAAGAGTTCGTAAAAACAACCTGTTGCTTACCTGTAAATCAATTAACTAATTATCCGGCTCGACCGACCAATTGTCTTTGTCCTGGCAAATCCAAAAATAAAAACTTCTTCAATTTAACAATTTATTTCTGTATCAACCTATCGCGTCGGCGGTTCGTTCAAGAGAGAGAGATTATTTTACTGACAGTATTAACAAAGTTCCACTACGGGATTACCACAATGACATTAAGGCATTACCATAGGGACATTAAGGCATTACCATAGGGACATTAAGGCATTACCATAGTGGCATAATACAGGTTTGTCCTTACATTAGAATGGTGAAAATGATGTTAGTACTAAATAGTATACCCTACGAAATTTGAATATAAAACTTACATATCTAACATTACGTTTCCTTATTCTACTTCTTATAAACTCACTTAAATCTAAAATAGTTCAATTACATTCTCCCCCCAAATTAATTTTATTTCATTAAATTAATTTGTTTCGTTAGGTTTAACATCTAATTTAATCAATTTTGTAACCGGTCGCCTATAGATTCCAGAGCTTGTTCTCACATCGACGACTCTAACTCGCCTGTCATTGGAAGGATAAGTTCGGATTATTATGCCCTTTGGCCATATATTGCGAGGCGTGTCAGCGTCGGTTAGGATTACAATATCTCCTTCGGTTAGATTGGTATGCTCTTTAGACCATTTTTTACAGTGTAAAATATGTTGACGGTATAATACTCTCAATTTTTGCCAAAACACATCTGATAGTCGTTGAGATGCTCGCCATAAGGAAAGTATATTAAAGATATTGTCAATTTCTTGAGAGAATGGCACACTAGCACTTAATCTACCTATTAAAATGTCATTAGCATCGTGAGAATCCAAAGGAATGAGTTAAGGGGCGGTTATTTATCATATTCTCGATTTCACAAAAAAGTGTTCTGAGCACATATTCTTTAGGATGTTTTTCTTTCAGCATGGTGAAAGTATGTTTTTTTACGGACTGAATTAACCCCTCATGATCCATATCGTTCCAAAATACTCGATACGAGTATATACTCGTATCGTTCCAAAATACTGGCAAATTTGGCATGAATTCAGGGACCTTTTTGAGTTGTTTCGGGCGAAATTTCCATACAAGTCTAGGAAAAAGCGGCCTAGTTTCGAAGATATGGCAAAAGTAGCTGAAATCGGTCAATTTTGGGTTAGAGTGGTTTCGGACATAACGGGCCAAGACCTATTGCCGTGATACAAACATTTCGGTTTTGTAGGGGTAGGGGGGTACAATAGTGATATTTTAAGGACGAACACATTTTTTTTATAGGGGAAATTAGGCAAAAACGTCCACTTTTTGCAAAAAAAAATTTATTTGGTCTACTATGAATTCGAGGATCTTTCTGAGTTGTTTCGGGCGAAATTTCCATACAAATATGGGAAAAAGCGGCCTATTTTCTAAGATACGGCAAAATGAAATCCACCGGAAAAACTGAAAGTAGCACTAAAAATGTTTAGATCCTTTTTGGTTCGGCAGTTGGCTTCTCCGGCTGTGCTGAAGCTCTCCTCGGTGCTGAAGCTCTCCTCGTGACTGCACTCCAACCCTACCGGGGTTGTGACTCATGTTCAGCCTTATCGAAGAGGTTGGCCCCCTAGTGGGTGCATGTTTAATATACGTAACATTTTTTTATCATTTCTTAATAAAATTTCCGACAAATTCATGCTTCAGTGAGGCGAAGTGGAAAACCGACTGTTTTAGAAAAGGAAAATAATTAGGAAAAGTTTGGTATCAGGCATCAATCGATGAAAATTCATATAGATGGCAACAGGATTAGTTGGTCCTATCATAGTAAATTGTTCGACACTGGTAATTTGAACGAATACAGGTGTTTTGTGCATATATTAAAATGAAAATCAAATTAAATTGATTGAATTTGCTTGTTTGCCCTTAGATGGCTCCTAGATTGGAGAAACACTTGCCAAATAAGTGACCGACCATTGGATAGTTACGGACAAGCTGCACGGACTAATGGCTCGTATCCTTTCACGGTCAACTGCACCATCACCATTCTAGCCTGGGAACTTTGTGTCTGGTGGGTGGGAGAGGGCATATCATACCTTTTCATTACATCACTGCAAATCTAATGTACTTGTGTGTATATATGTACATACTTCAAAAAATACTAGCTAGTATTTTTGGAACAGGTATTTTTTTGTACTCGTACTCGGAATACCTAGTATGTAAAAATCCGAGTACGACCCAACTCTAGCTTATTAGTTTCTAAGCAGTGGATTTCTGATCGACATGAGTCAAGTTGAATCTTACGGTAGATAAGATTCTCCGCTTTTCTTATTTCCGCAGCGGTTAGTTTATATTCAGAACATGCCTTGTTTTTGACACTGAAAGAAAAATCTTGGTAAAATCAACAATTTCCCTTAGTTGTTTTTGCGTCAACTACGGGCTATAGTTAAAACAACTACAAGAAAATGGTTGATTACTTTTATGCACCATGACGCGTAGTTGATAAACAACGTCCGTGGTGCAAAAAAAGTAAGCAACCACAAACAATGGTATGCCAACAATATACATAGTACGAAATAGTAAATGACTTAAGTCTGTGGTGTGGAATTATGTTTGTTGAATTTGACAATTGTAGAGTGGTTCACTTACTATGAAAATTGTTGATAATTCAATATTTTGGAGTGTTAAATGAATTGATGCTTATTTTCCTGCAGATCAACTATTTATCGTAATTATGAATTCGAGGATTCAACTGTGCTAATCCTCGAAGGTTTCCATATTTTTTGTATCAGCAAAGTCAACTACTTTTAGAAAGAACCTAGAGTAGAAAGAATCTTTTTCCGTAGTTCATTCGACAAATTTAAAATTTTAATAGTAGTGGTGAATTTAAATAGTAGTTAAATCAACCACGACTTTTTCTTTCAGTGTGCGTTCACTGCTTCGGCGCTGCACTGTATCGCAATGCGTTTCATTTGCACAATTCATTAACCCTCCGAGAACACAGGGGGTCAAATTGACCCCAGAGACCTTTTTGACCAATCGCAGCGCTTAGGCCTGCGGGAACAGGGGGGTACTGTAGGTTCCTTAGTGTATTTCTGTGCCTTGACTTTTAGTTTAAACCGTTCTCATACAGTCCCATGTCGTCAGTCGTCGTTGAGAAGCCTTTGAAGCAGATCAAGGGGTCAAATAGACCCCATGTGTACTCGACGTCAATTTTGAGGTCAAATTCAATATTTTTTTACTATATAAATCGATAGATTAATTTAAAATAGCCAAAAAATAATTGTTTTTAATATGTACCAATTTTTTCCAGCTTGTAAAAACTGTTTTTAAAAAACCGATTTTTCCTTTCGAAGCTAGATATATTTAGTTTTTGTGACAAATATCGATATTTCTAGGGTAATCTGCCCTCTTTTTCTTCAATGTCTATCGGTCTATCGATAGACACTGACACTGACGCTACCAAAAATAAATCTGCCATTGCTGCCTTGAAAGAAGTTGTGGCTCACCTCGTCGAGCCATATTTACGAGAAAAATTAAATAATACCGTTTTACGTGTAGACATTCGAAAAGGGATCGAGAAAGTTTTAGGAATAAATATCCCAAATGTTCCTTCAGAACGTCCAAAGCTCAATAAAAGAGCAAGATGTTTATTGTGCTTTCGAAAACAGGACCACAAAACAAAAGATGTGTGCGCATCTTGCGATCGACCGATGTGCGACGAGCATCGGGCATTTTTATGTAATGATTGTGTTGGATATGAATAATTTTTCAATTTCTTCTTTATTTTGTCAATATTTTTACATATTTTAATGAATAAAAACTAGTTTTTTCTATTCAAAAATGAAAAAAATCATTATTTTTCATACCCTCAAATTTACTACTACCAATATGCGTAACGAATATCTTTTTTGCAACCCTTTATATAGGAATGATTTTCGTATTATTCTAACTATATAAATTTTAAGCTCAAAATATTAAAAGTCAACAAATTTATTAATTTTTTTTTAAAATATGCAAATATAAGAAACCTTCAAAATCGCCACCGTAAATATGTAAAATAAATACTTTTTTTTAAGGTCCAATATACATCTAATTTTTTTATGATTTTGTCATACGTTGAGAGTATCTGTCTAAATTTTTAGCCAAAAATATTGAAAATTAAAAAAAATAACGAGTTTTTAGTAAAAAACCTGATTTTCGGCAAAACCGTGTTTCACGAATTTTCTTTAGGTATGTTAAGGACATTTAAGGCACGTCTTATGCATAATAACTACTAGAAAAGGTCTCAAACTATACCTACAATATTTTTCAAATTAAAATCTCCAGTGGCGGCGATTCTATAGACGTTCAAAAGTGCTTGGGGTCAATTTGACCCCAAGTGTTCTCCATGATCGAAAAAATAGGTGTGTACTCGGAGGGTTAATTACATAAAAAGCGTCATACAACGTAATATAAAGTAGAGATGAGGCGTATATACTGGAACAGGTATATGGAACAGGTATTTTTTTGGAACAGCCAGTACCTAGTACGAAATTCAAAAATACTAGGTACGAGTATTTTTGTGGACTATACATGTAATCAAGAATTTACACAATAAATTTCGTCCATTTAATTCATTTCAATCAAACAGTGACGTAATAGTATCCTAATATTAATATAAACTCGTATTTCATACTTGCAAGTGCTTTCATACTCACGAGTATCTCGTACGCGAGACGAAAATACTTGCAAGTACGAAAATACTCGATACGAGTATATACTCATATCGTTCCAAAATACTCGAATACGAAAATAACGTATCGTTCCAAAATATTCGAATACGAAAATAACGTATCGTTCCAAAATATTCGAATACGAAAATAACGTATCGTTCCAAAATACTTGCAAGTATTTTGGAACAGGTATCGTTCCAAAATATTCGAATACGAAAATAACGTATCGTTCCAAAATACTTGCAAGTATTTTGGAACAGGTATTTTTGGAACAGGTATTTTTAAATACTTGCAAGTATTTTGGAACTATACGAGTATATACTCGTATCGAGTATTTTAGAACTTGCAAGTATTTTTGTATCGCATATTTTTGTATAGAGTATTTTCGTGCTTGCGAGTATTTTGGGACTTTAGGTTTAGGTTTTTAGGGCAAAAGTAGCTGAAATCGGACAAAATCGGCCAAGTTTGAGTTAGAGTTGTTTCGGACATAACGGGCCAAGACCTATTGCTGTGTTACAAAAATTTACGTTTTGTGGGGGAGTAAGGGTTTTTTTTTTTGAAAGTGGTCGGGAAGTATGTTAGTGATATTTTAAGGACGAAAAAATTTTTGATAGGAGAAATTGGGAAAGTATTTTATTCAATTATTCAAAAAGGTTTTAGGGCAAAAGTAGCTGAAATCGGGCAAAATCGGCCAATTTTGGGTTAGAGTGGTTTGGGGCATAACTGGCCAAGACCTATTGCTGTGATACAAAAGTTTAGGTTTTGTAAGGGAGAAACGGGTTTTTTGGCAATAGTTTGGCAAAAACTGCTTTTACAGCGCTTTCGATGATTGAAAGTGATCGGGGAGTTCAATAGTGATATTTTAAGGAAGAACAAATTTTTTCATAGGGGAAATTAGGCAAAAACGTTCATTTTTTCCAAAAAAATTTTTTTTTGGTCTAGCATGAATTTGAGGATCTTTCTGAGTTGTTCCCATACAAATATGGGAAAAAGCGGCCTAGTTTCTAAGATATGGTAGAATGAAATCAGCCGGGAAAACTGAAAATAACACTAAAAATGTTTAGATCCTTTTTGGTTAGCCAGTTGGCTTCTCCGGCTGTGCTGAAGCTCTCCTCGTGACTGCACTCAAACCCTACCGGGGTTGTGACTCATGTCCAGCTTTACAGAAAAGGTTGACCCCTAGTGGGTTCATGTTTAATAGACATTTTATCATTTCTTAATAAAATTTTCGACAAATTCATGCTTCAGTGAGGCGAAGTGGAAAACCGACTGTTTTAGATTAGCCAGGAAAAGTTTGGTATCAGGCATCGATCGATGAAAAGTCATATAGATGGCAACAGGATTAGTTGGTCCTATCATAGTACATTTTTCGACACTGGTAGTTTGAACGAATACAGGAGGTGTTTTGTGCATATATTAAAATGAAAATCAAATTAAATTGATTGAATTTGCTTGTTTTCCCTTAGATGGCTCCTATATTGGAGAAACACTTGCCAAATAAGTGACCGACCATTGGATAGTTACGGACAAGCTGCACGGACTAATGGCTCGTATCTTTTCACGGTCAACTGCACCATCACCATTCTAGCCTGGGAACTTTGTCTCTGGTGGATGGGGGAGGGCATATCATACCGTTTCATTACATCACGGCAAATCGCATGTACTTGTGTGTATATATGTACATACTTCAAAAAATACTAGCTAGTATTTTTGGAACAGGTATTTGGAACAGGTATTTTTTTGTACTCGTATTCGGAATACCTAGTATGTAAAAATCCGAGTACGACCCAACTCTAATATAAAGGCTTCACAGCATAATATGAATATGAATTATATCGAACAGTAAACCGAACACAATTTTGCCATGTAGCATATGAAACTTCTATGATAGAATAGGAGTATGAGTATGAGGAGTATTAAAAATCAACAATTTTCCTTTGTTTTTTTTTAGCATCAACTACGGGCAATAGTTAAAACAACCATAAGAAAATTGTTGATTACTTTTATGCACCATGACGCGTGGTTGATAAATAACGTCCGTGGTGGAAAAAAGTAATCAACCACAAACAATGGCATTCCAACAATATATATAGTACGAAATAGTAAATGACTTAAGTCTGTGGTGTGGAATTATGTTTGTTGAATTTAACAATTGTAAAGTGGTTCGCTTGCTATGAAAATTGTTGATAATTCAATATTTTGGAGTGTTAAAAGAATTGATTCTCATTTTTCTATAGATCAACTATTTATCGTACTTATGAACCAATCAATACAGTTGAATCCTCGAAGGTTTCGATATTTTCTGTATCAGCAAAGTCAACTACTTTTGTATGGTCAAATGAACTATTTTAGTATAGTAGAAAGAACTATTTTCCGTATTTAATTCGACAACTTTGAATGAATTGTTGTAGTACTATCAATAATAATTAAATCAACTACGACTTTTTCTTTCAGTGAAATTATTTCTAAAAATTTCAACATCCATGCAGTAGATCTTAAAAATCTCATCCATTTGGAAAATCTCATTACATCAGGTAAGATTATATCTTGTCTTTTCTCCGTAACTACATACATAACTACTACATTCTTTGGTGAAACTATGATTGAATAAATAAAAAAAAACAATAAATGATGGTCTCCAAGATGTCCAAGTATGCCTCTTTGGTCATAATGCCCTCAATCAAATGTATTGTGCCTACGCTGTGCCATGAAAATGAAGCCCATACAATAATGCTTCTTGGTCCATGTTAAACGTTCTTTTTGGTGTATTGTGGATCAAAGGCTTTGTTGGGAAGATGCTTCACATACTCCTTTCCGTCTGATCTAAAGATATTAAATTTACATTCGTCATTCCGTAGAATATTACGCCACTCTTTCTTCCCACCTTCTCCGCCGCAGTATAAATGTGTCTTCGCAAAATCTAGTTGGCTCCGTATATTTTTTTTACTGAACAGAGGTGCTTTTCTAGGTGATCGAGCGAAAAGATTGGCCTCTTCTCATTTTCGACGAATTGTCCTTGCGCTAACATCGTTTCTCACAAAATCATAGAAGAAGACGCAAATGAGTTTTTTTCACAAGTTCGCACGATTTTCCGATCCAATGTGTTACGGATTAGACGGCATACGACTGTTTGCGAATTTTTTTAAACTTTGAATTTAGAGGAGAGTCACTTTTGGTCTGATTCCTTGCTTGGTTTATTTCAAAAACGAACAAGATAAATGCTAGTTTAAATGTTTTTAAATTAGTTTAAATGTTTTAAATGTTTGAAAATTATTATTAATGTGGTTGTCAAATGTAGTTTAGTAGTTTGATGATTTTATGTGTAAAATGAAATTCAGTAAGCTTGGAAATGAAAAGAAAACAGATATCAGAAGTTCAGTAAACTGAAGGACGCAGCAAGAAGTTTTCAAGTTCAGGAAACTGAAGGACGCAGCAATAACTTTTTAAGTTCAGTAAACTGAGAAGCCATTCATCATCTTAAGGGGGCCACCTCCGGTAGAATTTCAGTTTTAATAAAATATAACCATATATGTATTATTATTACCATATTTTTAATTCAATTCTTTTCATTAAATATAATTAGTAGCTTCATATTTAGAAAACAGAAAAAAAATTAGTGGTATTCAAGCTAAGCGAACCGTTGGTGATCTCGAGTCAATTGTTGGTTTCAATATATTCCCAAAAAGTGGCCCTCCCTATTTGATAGATTTTGGGACGTTACATTTAATTGAGTGGGCTATACTGTGAAACATTTTCCTCACTCATCCGTGAGTTACGTCTCGTTTCGTGGCATAGGGAACGCACGGGAACGAACGAGTGACGCATTTTTTCCACGACCGTCTGCGGCTGTGGTCGGGCAACCCTCAAGCGTTCCCC
>OX376374.1:73100470-73154476 GCA_947369275.1 Nemotelus nigrinus
ATAACCAAAAAAAAACTTGTAATGACATGTAACTAGCTATCTCATATCCAATTTGTAAACTGCTTTAAGCACTTTACTTGGCGCCATTGTGTGTTAAGAAAACGTATGACTTCAAAATGACAGCAGAACTTAAAAAAGCGTATTCCTAAAAGCTAAATATAAGCTAAATAAAGCTAAACAAAGCCAAATAATTGGAAACAGAAAAATAGCTTAAGTGCCATTTGTATAGTCACCTGAAGTTGCTCCTTATGTGATGATAACCCTTTTTATAACTACCAACATATTATTAGGCGATCGTTTTGAATGTTCGTTGATCAGTTGATATAATGCACACCTAGTGTTCTTCTTTTAAATCTAAATTTACACCTACGTGAGAATTCGTGTCTGTCAACTCGATAATTTGGCCAATGAAGTGGTGGTTTTGATTAGTTTTGGCCTTCGCAGCATTTTGGCCTGATATATTTTAGGATTGGCTTTGATCTTTCAGTATTCGGAAAGCAAATCAAGTTAAACATCAATATTATCAAAGTTCCTAGAACTGTACGTTCTGCTGCAGGTACGTTCCACATTAACCAGGGAATGAACAGGGAATAAACAAGAAATTATTGTCTTAGACTAAATATCAAAGGCCGCAAAGCCCGCTAATAATAAGATTAAAAAATTAGCTCCCGTTGCTTTTCAAATCTTCCTTGAATTCTTAAGCGATTTGTTTCAAATTTTGTTGCGAATTTATTTTAAAGAGTAATAGCTACGTTTTGCTTGGATTCACGTTCAAACCGTATTAACGGGCTTCAAAGTGAAAGCGCATCAAGCGAGTGATCAAGCCTCTCCGATAGCGTAAATGACTCTGACTCTGCTGTGGCTATGCCATCCGCATAAGCAACCACGTAGAAAAGACTACCCCTTGGAATGTGACCGTGCTGATTCCTCATTGCAAGTGAGCATTTTCCAACGAAAAGGATAACTGAAAAGCTGTCCGATGAAAGCTACCAGCTGCATACTAACAGCAAGTGTATCAGGTTTGATATTGAACTCGAATTTTCCCAGCAATGAAGAGCTCTTTGGTTTTTGTTTATCTACTTTATGTGCATGAATCCGTACTTTTGAATGTATGCTTCACATAAGCTATCGTTTAGTATAAAAAAGTGGCAACTAAGAGGAGACAGCTATAAAGCCTGTAGTGAAGCAACACTCATAAGAGGTCCAAAATAAGTTCAAAGATCGCATGGGTCTTCTAGTAGATAGACCAAAAGCTGGGTATGCAGAATTGTATTTTTTCCCCTATGCTGAATTAAGCAGCTTAATTGTAAGATTAGACCTAATGTTCAAAAAATATTTAATGTAATTTTAAAAAACTTGTCTTTGGGGATATTACATAAATAGTTCGGAATTCAAAAAATTTTCCGTTGAAACATGAAAATTATACCTTGATATATAATCGTGGTACTCCATGCCCGTAGAAACCCAGGGAGACAAGGCTACAAAACAGGTAGGCTCGGCCGCATGGGCCTCGATCCACCCATGGAGGCGGATGTCCTGAGGCATATTGTATTAAATGAAGAATCGAAAAGCTCCTGGTCCGGACAACATCCCAGCAGAAGCTCTAAAAGCAGAGGTGGAGAAACACCCGTCAAAATAACTACGCATGTATAATGAATGTTTACTGGAGGATGTTTTTCCGTTACATTGGAAAGTGGTGCGACTTGCTCTGATTGCAAAGGGCCAGGGAGATCCTAACACACCATCAGCGCACAGTCTTCTCTGCATGCTTGATATTGTGGGAAAACTTCTAGAAGGGCTGCTCAAACATCGGCTAAAGGCGGCTATACGAAGAGCTGGTGACCTTATGAAAAACCAACACCGGTTCCGCAGTGGCCACTCAACAATAAGCACCATCTGCGAAGTTATTAGTGGAGTAGAGCGCTCAGAGGCCGCTTGGCATCGGGCTAGGCCTATATTGTTTTTGGTAACGCTGGACGACCGTAATGCGTTTAGCTCGGCGAGATGGATATACATATTGGATTCTCTTCAGCGACATTTTCAGATAGAGGAATACTTGCTAGTAATGGTATGCGACTACCTGAAAGATCGCCGTTTGACTTATGAAACGAATTAGGGGACTGTTTGCAAAACCAACACAGCTGGTATATTGCTTATAATGATCTCTTGCGCCTCGAAACGCCGGACGACGTGCTCTTGTTGGCTTACGCCTACGATGTAGCCGCTGTCATTACATCTAAAAATCCTCATCTTGCCCAACTCAAACTCAATCAAGTAATGAAATAGGTTGAGGGCTGGATAGAAAGCCATGGCCTCCAGCTGGCAATCACAAAAATTGAGATTGTTATGTTGGCGAAGAGGAAGACACCAGCCATTATACCCCATGACGGTTGGCTCCAAATTGCTCGAAACCAGAAAATCGGCTAAGTATCTTGAAGTGATGTTGAACTCCAGGCTGGCTTATGAAGAGCACATCGGAAAAGTATGCGATAAAGCGCTACTGGCTGTTTTCTCGCTCGGAAGGCTCGAAGACTCATGGTAAATGTTCGCAGTCCTAGTGCGAGTAAACTCCTTATGAAAGTGACTCATTCAATGCTGCTGTATGTCGCGGAGATATGGGCCACTGCGTTAAAGTTTGAAAAGTATCGAATTAAAATGGTAACAATCGAGCGTAGATGAGCGCTGCAAATCGCAAGGAGCACCAGAACATTATCAGGAAACGCCGTATTAGTTATAGTGGTAGTAATCCCAATTGATCTACTGGCGAGTGAACGCAGGGAGGTGTTCTTGAACAGAGCAGAAGCGAGAAGAGATTGGCTGCTCAAGCACGAGTGCGAATGTTTGAACTTTGGGAGGAGCGTTGAGCTACGAGCTCGAAAGAAGCATGGACGGTTAGGATAACTCGCGTCTTAGAACCTTGGCTTAATCGCGACCACGATGAAATAAATTTCTACTTGAGCCAGTTCCCATCGGGGCACGGCTAATTCAGTAAATGTTTTCACAGAATGTGGAAAGTCAGGCCGGAGTTCTGAAAGTATTGTGTTAAGGAAAGTGATGACGCTTTGCATACATTTTCCCATTACATTTGCTTCAGAAGGGAGCGATACATGCTTTTCTCTGCAATTGACCTTGTGACGCCGGAAACAATCGTAGAGCTAACGCTACGATCAGATAACGCTTCGTCAGCTGTGTCAGCATATGTGGAGCCGGTATTGCGCTTGAAAAATAAAGAAGGATGCCTCATAGACTCCTGAAAGTCTAACGTAACGAAAGTTAGCCGATAGGGCACCTGATAGGTGCTAGTGGTATGGTCGAGCTGAAGTCATGTGAAAGCGGTTCCGGCTTGGATTTCGAATCTCACAATCCTGTATCGTTCGCAAGATACACAATAAACGTTTTTCGGCACCTGTTCACAAAAACAACAACAAATAAACACAATGCCCGTTACTGTCCACAAGACTCTAGTACAGCAGTGTGGAAGTAATTCAATTCAAAAGATGGCCGTAGATTCCATGAGTAACACACCAGAAAACGGTAATGTATTGCCACGAATACAGATCTTTTGAGGAAGCTTCTGATAACGTCCAATCCTGTAATTAACACACTTACAGAAAACCACGAAAGAAAATTACTGTTTTTCCAGCGGAAGCTCTGCAGTGGACTGTCCCACTTTCCATACTACCCAGGACATCAGACTATTGCAAAACTCATGAGAAAGAATATTTATAGTAGAAATCTACCGAACGGGAGTGTAATGGCAAGGAATCATCTGAAAACGATAATTGAAATTGTTGTATTTGTACTGTATTATGACCTAGTTATAGTCTTTACTTTAAGTGTTTTAGTTTTTTAATGGTAATTTTGCGTATATTAATAGTAATTGTTCTGTTATTTTCGCTTGTAATTAGGAAAACATTTGTAAAAATGTCATAAATTGCTTATATTTCCCCCCCTTTTATTAAAAAAATACACTCACGTCTGTAATCCCATGAAGGGGCAGGCAGAGATCAAGTACCCACATTTGACGTCGTGAGTGGTGATCCAATGTGGCAGATGGCGATCCCAACTTTTCATTATACAGGTTTTCTTTTTTTGTTTTCTTAAAATAGCGTATTGTTCCATGCACACCAAATAAATCATATTTCGTCGTATCATCAAATAACGAGAAATATTTTCTCAAACTATGTCATATATGTATTTCATAAAACGGAAACATTCTATAGATACACGCAAGTCAGAACCGTTTAGAAGCCAGATCAGAACCTTTTAGAAGCTAGATCAGAACCTTCTAAAAGCCAAGACGCAAACAGATTTCATATGGCAAAATAAATTGAGAATACCCTAGAGGCATTCAATCACAATCATCTAGAAATACCCACATGAAGTATAAATACCCACGGGTTGAGTCTTTGCGAAGTTAGTCAGGGATGTGTTCAATGTGCATGATATAGCAGCTACTAGCTGCAATTTTAGCAGCTTTGGCTGTCCAATGTCACGAAATAGCTACTTTCTGATGCTTGCTATTTGACAGTCGGGCTGCCCAAGATTCCGGCATAGCTGCTAAGGTAGCAGCTATTTAGGTTAATCACAATACAGCGTTTTCCGCTGCGGCCAACGCAGTGGGCTGCGGGAAGTGCTCTCAAAAAATTATGATACCTACCATAGGTTGGCATCACCACTAGGTTGAATTAACTCTGTTTGAATTAGGTTGAATGGTCTGGTGGAATAGACAAGCGATGGCTGATGAGTATTGTGATAAGCCAACCTAATCCTCGTACAACAGGATTTAGCAATACAAAAGAAAAAAAAATGATTTTGGTTGGTGCCTTGGTTGCATTGACAGCGACATTGTCGCTGCATTGTGATTCACCAAATTCACCTGCGGCATTCACGCCTCTCACTGTGGAACGCTGCGTTTGCCGCAGCGGAAAACGCTGTATTGTGATTAACCTAATTTGCTGCTCGCAGTCTGGAGGATAGCAAGAAAGTAGCTAAGGCAAAATGGCCGTGCGTACACAGCTGACATGCAGTTCAAACGTCATTTTCAATTGGAAATTGAAATGAAAAGAAGTTTTTGCGCTTTTGTGACACAGGAGATGAGGAATAAATTTGAAAATAGTGACAGCATAAATTAAATACGGGCTTTTAAACACTTCAACTCAACTCGAGTTAAGTCGGCTTTCACACAGTGCAGCTCATATTGAGTTTTTAGCAGGCGAGCATGAAGCGCAAAAGGCTGGGTGCACTGATTCATGTGCCATCAAATTTTCAACGATTATTTTGTGCTCTTTTTCACATATATTTTTTTTCCTCCTTCCTTCCACTCTCTCCATCACTCAATCAAAATGCACGGTCCGTGTGCATCAAATCTCCTCAATATTATTACTTTCGTACTTCCCAGACAATAAAATATTGGTATAAGGGAAAGCACTTCATTATACACTATCGTCTTCAGATGATATCGCCTATTTCTTGTCGTCAAGACTTATGCCCAGAGAAAAGTTTAGAAAAAACTCTGGTTGACGTCTTCGTTATCTTTGTGTAAGGAATGATCTTAAATTTTCCTTAAATTTAACCAAATTTGCTGATTTTCTGATATCCTCAGGTAAGGTAATATATTAAGCCAAAGACTGTTGCACTGGATCCATCTTCAAGCGATCTGTCCTAGCTTTTTTAATCGCAAGGTTATTCGCCGATCTTGTGGCTATCTGAGTTCTTTCTCCAACATTTCTTACAACATACGGCCATTTGAGTTTTTTGTTAAGTATCTTGAATATTAGCTTCCCTTGTTCAAGACACATTATTCGTTTTATGCTTAGTAGTCCTGTTTGTTGGAATATTAAATATTTAGTAATATTAAATATTTATAATTAGTTTACTTTGTTCGAGCCAATATATTTTGCTGAAGAATTGATTCATTTGTACCGGAATACAGCAGTAGTGTGTCATCAGCAAATAAAAATATTTTTCCCATCAGATAAATGTCCTGTACACTGTTAATATACAGTAGAAACAATAATGGCCCAAGGATTGATCCTTGAGGAACGCCGATATTTATAGTGCATTCCTGACTTTTATGCATATTGTTGGTTGTAATAATACGCCTGTTGAAGAGATAATTCTTTATCAACAGCTTGAAGTTGTGGTGGATTCCGTATAATTCGAGGCTCTGAAGCAGGATGTCGTGGTTAATGGTGTCAAAGGCTTTTTTCAGATCCACGAAGATTGCCGCTACATAGTCGCCCCTATCCAATCCATTGTTGATAACATACTGCATCTAACGTTGCTGCTAGTGTACTACTGTTTTCATGAAATCCATACTGAACTGGTGTCAAAATTAAGTTAGTCTTAATAAATTGCAGCAATTGTTTTTGAATGGCTCTTTCGAATATTTTACTTAGGACACTTGTGACAGCTATTGGGCGATAATTTGATGGCTCTGCTGGATCACCACCTTTGAAAATTGGAGTGATTTTCGCTAGTTTAAGGCAATCGGGGAATGTGCCAGCTGCTAGGTGTTTATTTATTATTGTAGTTAGAAGCTCCAAAATATGATTTTTCAGCAATTTAATACCCTCCGATGTTATACTATCCAGACCAGGAGAAACCTTTGATTAAAGGTTGTCAATTATTTCAGATATTTCAACAGGATCAGTAGGACGTAAGTGAATTGAAGTGAACATATTAGGTTCAATATAAAAACTCGAGCGTGATGAAAGTTGCAGTTGCTCGGTGACTAGTGTTCCAATGGTAGCGAAGAAGTTGTTTAACTGCTGTGCTACTTCTTCTGGGTCTGTAATGGATGTTCCATTTATCAACAGTTCTTCTATGCACGTTGATTATTTGTTTTGTTGTTTAGACAAGAGCTCATTTACTAGTTGCCAATATCTAGAGGTATTCCCGGCTCAAGCTTCAACTTATTCCTGTAGAAATGTTTTTTGGCCTCCATAAAAGTTCGATTCGATTCCTTCTTCATAGCTAAATAGATTTGCTTTTTGGACGTGGAGTTTGGATCCGCTTTGTGTTTTTTGTAAGCTATTCGCTTTCGATTTGAAGCATCAATTACATACTTAGTGATCCAAGATTGTACTCGTATACGAACTTGTTCCGTTATTGTTGCCTTTGCCTTAGCTTCGGTTATCTTCTCAATCAGCTCATCAAAGTCGGATGTTGGAGACCCTCGAAGACTATCTATGAAGCTCCTTAAGAAATGTTTATGATTGGTTCTGCTCATCGAAATTTTTTGAGGTCGTATTTTAGTTTTGACGAAATCTTCGCATAAGCGAACGTATGTCAAGTCGTATCTCATTACATCTTTACGTAAGGACAGCTCACAGTAAAAATTGAGCATAAGGTTGCTTAAGGAGCATGCCACTTTTCTGGCTGTTCGGTAAGTTATGTTTGGGTGCAACATATGCTTTGCGTGGTTTACCTCGGCGCATACGTCAACGTACGGACGCAGACTCATCACTAGTTGGACCTATACGTTCACTCATGTTTGGATGCTTTATGATCACATGATCGAGTAGTGTTTTGGGCGTCATATTGATGCGTGTTGGCTTTGTCTTGTTAAATACAACACCATTATTTGACACAATTATATCAAGATATTCCCTGGATATGGCAGAAGATGTTAAAATATCAATATTTGTATCGGCTACTGTGATTAATTTCTCGATAGTTGAGTAGAATTCATCGATATGATTGAGAAAGAGATGGTCTTGTTCACTTGGTGCTTTATAAAAGGTGCCGCTGTTAATTTTTCCTGAATTAAGTGCAAGCTCAACTACTATAGTGTTATATTTATCAGAAATGTAGACAAGCTTTGAGCGAATGTATGACTTCACAAGTATAGCTGTGCCTCCTCCACGGCCCGATTGTGTTGTGCAAAAATAGCCTGTATATCCTGTCGGCGTGTAGAGTTCCTGTTCGTTGCCATATATCCATATTTCATTAAGAACTACAACATCGATGTTTTTTTTGGAACATAAATAGATATTGATGTCGTCAATTTTATTACGAATACTTCTAACGTTTGCGTAGGAGATGTTTAAAAGACAATTTTTTTCCTTTGCTGTTGGTCTAGTATCCATAGTTGATTCGCTTTTGGTTAACTTCAATCATTCTCTTAAATTCCGGGCACTCATAGCTGTCTGCACGATGTTGTGTATGCAGGTGATTTTTAATTATGCAATTATTGCATTTTAAAGATGTTACTGTGCATGTGTGGGTAAGATGATTCCCAGCACATTTGGCACACACTTCCTTTGCCTGGCATGTTGACGATTTATGCCCGAATCCTTGACACTTAAAACATCGCATTATGTTGTGATCTTCAGCAATGTAGTGGGAACCAAAATTGATATTTATGTATTGGTTCACCATTCTTTCAAATAGCTTCCCACCAGCCTCCACAAAAGCTATCCATTTGTTTGTTTTCTTTACCTGCCTCATATGTACTACTTCAAATTTATCATTCATGTCTATCTGATGGTTTAGACTGATTATTTCTTCTTTCAGCTCTTGCGTGCTGTATTTTTGTTGGAGTTATCTTATCATCTCTTATCATCAGTCGAGGCAATTTCTCCTTGGTACACTCGATTTTGTATTGCGCTCCTAGGTTTTCTTCTAGGTTTTTTAAGGAGAGATATACACCTAGAATGGTGGGCAAAATCGATTTATTTTTTATTGCATTTTCGTGAAGATACAGGTCTCAAAAATATCTGGTGAAAACACCAAGTTAATATTTCTATAAATAAGCTAGTTACAGCCGATATAATCAAACGTGTTTTACGAAGTATGATACGATAGTTAATAACATTCATTAGGCTGCTTCAAGTATTGTTCAATTGGTGTTAAAACAAGCTGTAAAAGAAGTACAACGGGAAATAAAAACAAAATTCGAGTGCTGGTATAACCAAACTAACCGTTTTTGGAGATAGTACAGGGCGAAAACGTGGTTTTACCTCATTGTAGGGAGTTGAGGTTCTCATTGGACAGTTTACACGAAAAGTGTTTGATATTCTTGTAAAATTTTCTTATTGTGCTAAATGTAACTATTGGAATAAACTCGAAAATACTGAGCAATGTGAGGAATGGAAATCGAATCACAATGGAAATTGTCAGGCCAATCATGATGGATCGGCAGGTAAAATGGAAGTAGACGCCATGAAAGAATTGTTTTCACAATCTGCCGAAAAGTATAGAGTTATGTACACTAATTACGCCGGGGATGGTGACTCTAAGACGAACACGGGATTAGTGAATGCGAAACCGTGTGGTAACGAGATTGAAATTACAAAAAAAGAATGAGTGGGTCTCGTTCAAAAGCGATTGTGAACCCTTCTTCGCGAATGAAAGAAAAAAGTCCTGGAATCAGCAGCAAAAACAAATTGAGGGCAAAGTTTATAGATATACTGAAGATTTACTATGGCTTAGCTATTTGCAGAAACTGTGCCTCCAAGGATGAAATGAAAAAAGCGATACGGGCAACATTTTACCATTACGGCTCAACAGACAGCAAGCCGCAACAACATTTCTGTCCCGAAGACCCCGAATCGTGGTGCCAGTTGCAACGAGCAAAGGATAAAGGAGAACTGGAAAATGTTCGTCACAATTATTGAGCATTGCCAAAAATGATGTTAGATGTCATCAAACCAGTAAACGAAGACCTCAGCAATGAAAAATTGTTGGTCGATATACCCAAAACTGCAACCAACTTATTTGGACAATAGCCCCAAAAACGATGAACAGCGGGGCCAAAATCGTTAGCATTGCAGTACATCTTGCAACATGTACATTCAACAATGGTTTCACCTCATCGCTGGAAGTCATGAATGTGTTAAGAATATCGTTCGGATCGGGAGCGCACTTGTACGTAGCGCAAGAAGACGAAACTTGCATAGCGAAAGCCGAACTGCAAGCGCAAGAACCGACGAAAGAAGGTTGAATACGGCGCCGGCAAGACAATTTAGAAGCCATGAATATTCCGTAAACAGTAAAAGACTTACACTATGGGCCTGGTATCGATGATTCCATGTTAGTTGACAAATTTAATGATTTATTCAGTCCTAAATTTTCAAACGCGTTTTTCTTAAAAACACGTTTTTCAAATCGGTACCCAAAATTTCTCGAAAACCAAGGAACTGATTACCTTAATTCTTTTTGTGATTATTTTATATAACATTATCTAGTACTTGTCATAGGATTTTTTTTTTCGTTACTTAGTTTTTGTTTTATAGCCAGAAAAATATATAATTTTTGGTCAAAAAATCACTATTCATGTTCAAACGTCCGCCATTTTGTCATTAATCGATATTTTCAAAATCGGCTATGACACGAACTAGATTATAGTATCTAATTTAATAATCTTTTTCCATTTTTTTCTTCAGATAATTTTTGAACAAATGCCAGTGGGTACCGTTAACGCTGTTTTTTTTACAGCGCTCCAAGGATCATACAATATCCTTGTATATTTTTTTTTTATATTTTTAAATAAAAAAAAATTAAGCATACTTTTGAATGTGTATACTTTTAGATAATTAAACTCCCAATCCGATATTTCAAATAGTTTTCCTTAAAAAAATGCACAAAAATGACCGTTTTATCCGGCTCCTAGGTGTATATCTCCCCTTAATAGAACCTCAGTATTTTGTTGGTTATTCGATTTCATTAATTTACCCCCACTTCTAAGTGATTTCGTAAATTCAACAGGGGTTTTCAATTTTACCGGGTTGATGTTTTTTTTTAATGTCCCACATCGTACTAGCAGCATCTTGATCACTTTTTGGCTTGATGATTATGCCTTTGTTGAATTTTTTCATTCCAACCGCGCTAATTGGTTTTGCCCTGGTGACATCTGCGTATGTAGGAATAGGAATTGGCGTAACTGCTGCTTTTGTCATTTGCTCAATTTTACCACTAGTTGTTTTTAAGAGCTCATGGTTTTTTTCTACTTGCAGTGTAATTCTGTCCTCATGACTTTTGCGCAGTGCTGTTTCACACTTCTTGCAAAACCACTTTACTTTACTACTATATGGCGTCAAAAGCCGGAAATAAGTGATACGTTTTAAATACGTTAGGAAAATTTTAATGGTTTCTGCAGCTGTATGTTGAAAACTCCTAAATTTTATACAATTTCCAAAGTGCAATGGAAGTATTGAACTAATCCACGAAAACACAAATATTAAAATAAAAAAAAATTTTTTTTAAAGTATTTTTGAATTTGCTGACCTTCGTAGCAGCTCTTGGCTGTCCAATATCTATAGCTGCTTCACCTAGCTACTTCAAATTTTGACACTTGCTAAAGTGATGCTATGCTATGCTTTTGAAGCAGCTATAGCATGCACATTAAACACACCCCAGATACAGAGAATTGTGCGAAGCGACACTGTTTAGGGAAAACGAATTAATTATTTCCTGGCGCGGTATTTTAAAAGCGATAAAGTGTAAGCGTGTGAATTGTAACGCGAGTGATAATCTGATAACTGTGCGATAAGGAAATAAAGGTGTGATTAGTTGCATAAAATAAAACTGTTTTATTTCGTAAACGCGGAGAATCTCGAATCCACGAAACGTGTTTTAAGGGAAAAACATAATAGTATTATTCCTGCAACATACACAAAAAAATTAAAATAACTAAAAAAATAATTTTGTCCCGTTCGCTTGCACAGAAGACGCTGTGCGACGCTTCAAAAGTGATATTTTCGACGTCAACAATAAAGAACGCGGTGATGCTCAAAAAAGTTCCAAGACGGGAATTACCCAAAAAGTTTTAAGGAATTGCTGGGTATTGATTCTCGTCAAACTCTTGAAGATTGTTGATCGATCCGCCGCTTACATGCAATGCAAATAGTTGGCATGAAATTATGTTCCAAACGAGCTAAAAAAAAAAAGGACACTCAAAGGAGTTTGCTTACGTGCCAAAGAAAATGTTTTTTGCATCGTATTTTCACTAGGAACGTAAAATGGATACATTACAATAATCTTAACCAAAAACCAGCATGGGGAGATGGGGAGATATTTATATTTTGGAAAAGTACTGGTGCTATCATAACATTTTTGTTCTGAAGATTACACTGGACTGCGCTGCAAAGCGTTGAATGTATTTATTATTTAAATCAAAACGGACTGTTTCTGGATTAGGTAATAAAAAATAATAATCCGGACTATTGATGGAATGCGTTGTTTCACCTTTTTCTCTTTGAGTATTAGTGTTTGATGTAATTTCCATTAGAATGAGATGAAATGCCATGCAATGTGATCTTATTTTCTGTAATCGCAAGTTAATAGATCTCCGAGAACCAATTACGCATATCATGTAAAATTCAAGACAGATTGAGCCAACTTATGAGACGATTGCGCAATATCAAAATTCTCCTATTGTTGCATAAAGCATCGTAACAGCGATATTAAAGAACCATTTACGTTTTCTACTACAATACTAAATGTATAAAAAGAAAAAAGAAAAAAATATCATAGTGCATTTCTCCGTTTGCACAAACGTTTCTTTGGTATACATATCTCTACATTTTTTATAAATATGTATCTTAACGATGCTTCAGAATGACTAAGTCGTTTCATTGATCGCAGGTCAAGTGTGTTTCCAACTTTTTGTCGACTTAAGTGGTTTTCACAGCCAATTTCATACACCAGCTGCAGCAAAAAACAAAAGCTGTCCATTTTCAGGCGTTGCATCATGGATTATTTGTAAAGCTTCTATAAATCTAAGTGGAATGTATTCACGAGACAAATTGACGCCTTTAATTGTACATAATTAAAAAGGCAACAGTTCGACATGTAGGAGATGCTGTTGCATTTATGTGTTGAAATCGAATTTTGTATGCTTGTGGGTACTTGCTGCACTACCTTAGAATATTGGTCTCAATCGAAAATTCACGTAGTTTTTATTTACGTTAAAATATTCAAACTAAATAAAAAGTTAACTGCATTATTTACTGCTCCGATGATTGCGCTACCGTTTCGACTTTTGCCAATTTTTGATCATACTCAAGACAATGCGGTGTTGAATACGTTCGTTTGCTTCAACCTAAATCTAAATGTAAAAACTGAAACCTTACTTTGAAAAGACTAAGCTTATTTGATTATAAACCTCATATGAAGTGTAGATATGACTGGCATTTCCTACAGCAATTTCAAAGAGACTACTGTTTTGGACGTTTTAGTGAGTCCTGCATTTCTCTAAGAGCTATTCGCCTAGCTTAAGACGATTGGTTTCGAGTGCAGGTATATTTGTTTCTTGGCATAAGTTTTGATTAAAGCATAATTGTTTAACAGCCCCTTTGACGGTCTTCCGCCTTGTCGGCGGTGAAGAGGCTCAGGGCAGTAGCCCACCAAGCCAGGTGCCTTGCTGCCTTGCTAAGAAGGACCTAGGTGAAAGACACTCCCAATTTCAAACCAAATTATGGACGGAAAGCAAGGAGCAAAAGCTACGGTACAGGGAGTCGGATGCCAAGTACAGGCGGCCGTCAGGGGTGAGCGAGCAGACCCCGGGTCGTCGTTATCCGTTGACTGCAATGCTATGGAGGTTGACCACTTTGCCACCGAAGCAGGTTCAATTACAAGTAGTGCTACGAAAACCGCAGAGATGGTGAAATCGGCAGCGTACCCTTTCAGGAGGAGCTCCAAGCTACAACGATCTCTACTTCGAACTACAGCTTATGAGGAAGCTAGCACCTCCGCTGGCCGCCATTCAAGTTGCGCGAAGCTAACGCGCTCGGGTGCCAGAGTACTCGCAGACTCAGACTCGGAGAGCATGGTTTCGACCGAAGCGGAGGAAGAGCTCCTGAAATCGCCTGAGCGAGGCAAAGGTGCTGGTTCCCAGAAGAGGAAAAGGCCCATGCCGAGCAAAGAGGACAGGAAACCGCTAGCGAATTACAAAGCGGCGTTGCGCATTGTCGACAGGCTCGGTGACAGTCCCTCTCCGCGGACGAGAAGCATCAGTTGTGCTGAGCTCGGACTAATCGCAAAAGGTCGCATGTATTTCCACAACAAGGTGAAGCAGAACTTTTCAAAGAAGCTGTCAGAAAAAAGACAAGGGTCCGCTGAGGATGAAAAACTGGCGACCAAGAAGCCAAAAAACGGGACCAGTCGGCAAGGGGTCCAACAACCCTCCACCTCGAAGCCGAAGAAAGTCATGAAGGTCAGCGATGTGGCTAAACAACACCTCATACTGGCTCTGATAGATCGCAGCAATACGTGGGGTCAATTGTCGTTGGAGAAGTGGAAGATCGTAGAGTCAAGCCTGCTGAATACGATGATTGACCGAGCTTACGTTGCGCTGGTGTGCGTCTGTAGCCCCGGAGTTACGAGGGTTATGGGATGGAACTCATCTAGCAATTGTGGACAGAGAGAGCACGGCATTTCAATTTTTCTTCCCCACCGCAGTAACAAGAATAAAAACGACTATGCTGATGAAGAAGAATATTCACGCTTTTCTTCTATCTAATTTCAGCACGGACGATTTAACAGTGATGGAATGCGAGGGGGACGAAAAGGAGCAGATGCTCCTAGCATCCACCTACATGACATATGGCAGAGCCGCTCCGCCGGAGGAGGTCATAAAGCTCACCGCTGAGTCACTCAGCAAGAACAAATTGCTACTCGTGGGAGCGGATACCAACACGCATCACGCCGTCTGGAGCAGAATGGATATCAAAGATAGAGGTCAGTCTTTACTCAATTTTATTATTAATTAAAATCTAGTCGTAGCAAACCAAAAAAACCCCCACTGCTAGGGGATCAATTAATAGAGAATTGGAGGGTCCTTGAAAGTTAATCATTCTCTGAGCACTGTTGCATTAGTTACAGTTTGAATTTCAACCTAACTCGCACTTCTCGACCGTTTCTTAATCCCAGAAATATAAATTGGAAGAACTTCAAACGAGAACAGACCAACGGCTTAGGCCCCCCTCCCAGGATTGACTATGTAGCTGACCTGGAATCTGCGGCTAACACATTCACTAGTAGACTGGTTTGTAATCCTTTGAACGGTCCTGCTCCGAAGTTAGTCTGAAGCGCAACCCTAAGCCACCGTGGTGGAACAGGGACTTGGGTTATCGCAGAAGACACGTACGAGACCTCTTTAAGTTAGCCAAAGTAGCTGATTGCAGGAAATGTTGGGATGAATACAAGGACGTCCTTAGGCTCTATAAAACGGAAATGTGGAAAGCCAGATGAAGCTTTTGGAAAGAGCTGTGCGGCAGAGTTGAATCCACCTCAGTGACGCCTAGACCCAGAAATCTGCTTGCTAAACGCCCTGTTACGCCTAGCCTGGTATGTAAGCCGGATGGGAAATGGACAAGCAACATCACGAAAACGCTGAAGATCCTCGTAGATAATCACTTCCCGGGCTGTTTGGATGACTCCGCCCCATTCACTGGTGAGCAGGCGCCCAACCTGCAGGAAATCGATGGCATTTGCGAAGTTGTCACCAAGCAGAGGCTAGTCTGGGCAATTGATACCTTCAAGCCCTTGAAGTCCCCAGGTCCGCTTGCCGTATGCTTGCCGTTTCCTGGCTAACACAAATTTACAAAGGTTGTCTAGTGCTAAGTTACGTACCTGCACCCTGAAGGACCGTTAAGGTTGTATTTATACCCAAGGCGGGTGAAGTCAACCATGCGTATCCGAAGGACTACAGGCCAATTAGCCTGACTTCCTTCCTTTTCCAAATTTTCGAAAGATTACTAGACCTGCAAATCAAACGAAGACTTGGAACTCCAACTCTACCGAGAGCCCAAAATGCGTATATGAAACACAATAAGCTCAATTCGGGAAAGGTTGGAAAGCAAGGGACTCACGGTTGTGGCCTATGCTGACTAAATTGCTATTTTAGTCTCGGGTAGGCTTCCACATACCCTTAGCCAGCTCATCGAGTACGTTCTGGGGCTGCTTGAGGAGTGGGCCTTGATTGACATCAACCCTAATAAGACAGATCTTGAATTCTTCATTAGGAAGTACAAAACTCCTGATTTACACCCAATCATGTGGAGTCTCAAGTTACAAACTAAGTACTTGTGTCTTATTCTGGACAGCAAGCTCACATCGAAGGCGAATTTAGAGGAAATAGTTAAGCGGGCAAGCAACGAGATTTATGCCAGCAATAGAGTACTGGGTAAAATGTTGTGTCTAAGCCCTGCTCTAACGCACTGAATCTACTTGGCGATAGCTAGGCCGATCCTTCTTTACGGATGCTTAATCTGGTGGCCAGCAGTGAATAAAATTACCTTTGCTAGCATGGCGGCTCTGTACTCTGCAGGTGCCTTAGCGTCGACTCCTTCGTCTGCTCTGACCGTCCTGCTTCATCTTCCTCCGCTTGATCTCTTTGATACAGCCATTGCCGCAAAAGCTACTGTCATGCCTTGGAAATCAGGACACTTCAAGTCAAGATCCATCGGCCACAGCAGTATTGAGCGGGGATACGTAGGAAGCACTGACTACTTGGTTCCCATTCTATGCTTCGAGTGGGGATATTGGGCGACTGCGGGAGATGGCCAACAATGGAATCAGCAAATGTGCGCAGCAGCTCCAGCATCTACACTGACGGCTCTAAAACAGCTCCAGGAGTGGGTGCTGCAGCATATTCTGCAGATGCAGCTATGGAAGCAGCTTTCAGGCTTCCGAATCACTGTAGTATTTTACAGGTGGAGGTTTTTGCGATACGTAAAGCCGCACGGCTTTACGGGCTGTCAAGCGGAGGTTAAAGCACTGATGTAACACATATAAAAATCGGCATGTGTACTCGACTGCATTCAGGTCCTGAAAAGACTGGGTAACAGCAGAAGAGTCAGAATCTTCTGGGTTCCCGGTCACAAGGGCATTGATGGAAATGAGACGGCGGATGCGTTAGTCAAGCATGGGGCTAGTCTTCACCTGTCAGGATCGGTAGACATCCCAACTCCTATCCAAACGATTAAGTACGCAATTGACTCCAAAATTATGTAAGATGTGACGTGCAGATGGGGTACAACTCAGACCTGCAGGGTAACCAAAATCATGTGGGGGTCATACCATCTCGCATCGACTAAATACCTTCTCGAATTAACGCGAACTGATTGTAACTGGCTGGTTGGCATCATTACTCGCCATTGTCTTGTAGCAGCACATGCTATGAAAATGGGACTCCTAAGCAGTGACACCTGTAGGATGTGTCAAGGGCCGGGGGTCTCAGAAACAATCCAGCATCTCCTGTGTCACTGCCCGGCACTGGGGAAAACCAGAATTCACGTTTGGCGATATTCCTCCGAGCAGATGGACTATACTGAGGCTCGTTAACAACTTTTCCGAGTGTGGAACAGTCATAACAAAGCGTTATCATTGAGGTACCTCAGCTCAGACGCAGGAAACTATCGCTGCTGTAGCTGCAGCCATACAAGCCAATTCTAGAGTTTCGGCAAGGAGCTTATCTGCTCAAATGAGTATCAGTAGAGAGTCACTGCAAATAGTTCTGCATAAAAGTTTACATTTATTTTCTTTTAAAGTTCAACTTACCAGCAAACTTAACGCCGCCGACTTACCGATTTGCTTTGGATTTTGTCACAAGATCATTCAAATGGTGCACGAGAAGGAAAACATCTTTAACTGCATTTTTATGTCTGACGAGGTCTATTTTGATCGAAACGGCAATGCTAGCAAACTAAATTGTCGAATATAAGGAGACTCTATTGGAATTAATTTTGTGGGATGATTAAAATTGAAATTTTTTTTAACTAAGTGATTTCGAAACCACTTAGTTAACAAAATTTCAATTTTAATCATTCCACACAAATAATTCCATTTGATTCTGCTTTCGGAAGCTTATTCCCGCAAAACGATCGAGTTTCCCATATCAATTATTCTTTGCTTCGATAAGTTTTAGAGACGACATACGTTATCTATACCAATTTATAGACAAGAAGTGAGCCGTGATCACAACTCAATAACCTTTAAGAGACTCTAACCCACAGATACTCCATAAGAATACCTTTCAACTCTGTGTGGTTTCTATAAGGACAATGAGAGACAGTTCGGTTTCACCGAAGCGTTTAACGCTTCGGTTTGGCGCGTCGGCTGCCACACACAGCGTTTTTCAGAAGCGTTTATCGAGTCGGTTCAGTTACAAATTACGTCGGAGTATCATATAGATGCTTGTGAAAAAAATTGTCGTGTGTACATACATATGTATATACATGTATAGACATATATATGTAAGTATATATATGCATATGAAATTTGGGCAAAGTGATTCTAATACTAATTTTCTTTGAAAAACTGTAATTGACTACTTTTAGAAACCAAGTGCCCACAAATGTTTCATTTTCCAATACTGTATCCTAACCATCCTTCAAAAATCTATTTTTTTATTAGATTTTCCATCCCCTATCCCATGCATTCATCAATGCATCCAGAAAATTTCAGCTCGATCGGACTACGCAGCAATGAATTAATCGAAAAACGCTCGAAAACCGAGTCGATGGGTCATTTCTCTCGTCTACCGACGCGATTCCGAAACCGAGAGGCGGTTCGCACCGCGGTGTGTGTCATCACAATGCTAAAGTAATGCACGACTATACCGACTCGGTTTTCCTCTCGGGAAACGCCTCGCAAAAACCGCTGTGTTTGTCATTGGCCTAAGATGGTAAAATTTCTCACATAAGTGAGGCTATTCTGACAAAATCACAGCGAAAATTCCCCATTAAAGCATAGTACTGAGTTCGATTTCACGCGAAATTTTCATACAAAATTTCGCGCGAAATCTGTTTCGGCGAAAATTTCGCTTGAAAATAAGCAAGTTTGGTACTGTGTTCTTCGCATGAAAAGTTGCTTTGAAGTTGCTTTCGCTTTGAAAACATAGATGGCACTGAAACATGTTGTCAATCATTTCACGCCAATTTAGTTTGTGCAGTTCATTCTTTCGAGCGAAAAAGTGACATTTAGTGTTTCAATTTGAAAATTGAGCAGTGCAAATGACTTTCCAATAAGAAAATCGATCGAAAAGTGAAATTCTTGACATTTCATCCGTCAGAAATGAGCATTGTCTCTGCTTTTCTGCATTGTCAAAATTTTCGCTCGAAAGAATGACCAGATAATGGAAACATGTCAAAATTTCACGTGAACTCGAACTCAGTACCAGCCTTAAAGCCGGAGCCCGTGCCCCGGGCGGCAGATTCAGAGGGCGGCAAATTCAAGCTCGGCAGACGAATACACTCCTCAGCATTATCGCAACTTTGCGATGACTGACACGCAGTATAGTAAAAAAAAATTGCTTATTTCGGCCAACTAAATGATCCATGGCGTGTTAGTAAGGCTTATAGTAGATTAGTATGAATAAAAACACAAAACACTTTAAATATAAACATGAAAGACACAGATAAGTCCACTTTCCTGCGCCGAAGGCGATTAAGGAAATGAGCTTGTTTTCTTACAAGGCACCTCCATAGTGGTAAAGTCCACCTATCAGCTTTAGTATTTAGGATGCTGTTGGGACTGTCCCGTGTTACATGGATTAGGGATATAATTTTTTTCCTAATGACGGTTGCAAAGCCAACATATTGGATGCGCAAGGTGTCCAGCGATCTGTTGGCATATCTGACACACAGGTTGCCCGTGTACAAGCTCTAGCAATATACTTGGAAAAGCGTTATCTTAACTTGCTTAATGCAACAGGAAAATCGCGAGTCAACATATTACCACTGATTGTCAAAGCGCTGCGCTTCCTTTCAATAACAGCATCGTCAGTAATAAGGCCAATGACAAACACAGCGGTTTTTGCGAGGCGTTTCCCGAGAGGAAAACCGAGTCGGTATAGTCGTGCATTAGGGGAGACCGAGGTGGGTTGTGACAGAGGAGAGTTGTGACATACTCGATTTCTCGGAGCCTATGACAGCTAGAGAGCTAGCAACACTGCGCATTTATTGCTTTTTTGACGAGTTATTATATGTTGTTTCGCGCAGCCCGGCACTGCAAGTGGTAGTGTCAATACGACATCATTGTAAAAAAAAAATGCCAAAAGTAAGTTTTTGGTCAATAATTCAGTGTTTTATTATTTTATATACGTATTGCTAGTGCTGTTGTGATATTTTTACTGATATGCAGTGTCTATTCTAGTTTCATGCCTTGATATAGCTTTTCTGGTTTGCTTCATATTTGTTAGGTTATGAGCCATTATTCTGACCGACGCATGTTTTTTTGCTCCTAGGAGAGTTGTGACAGCTTTTCACAACTCTCCTAATTTGAAGCGAATCTATTTTCGGCAACATGCTTTGTGGTGAGGGTCTGCATGCTTTACCCACCTACTTTAATTTTTATATATTGTTTGAGAATGCCAAATAAATATACAAGAAAAAATAGTAAACCTATGTCTAGTATCGAAATATATGAATTAGTTTGTGAGGAGGTTACATTGGGTGGAAACAATCTTAAAAATAATGCCAAAGATATATTAAAAAGAAAAAAGCTTAAGGGGCCAATGAAACGAAAAAACCACCATCTATTGGGTATGCCTTTCCAACAGTCTTCACCAAAGATGAAGAAAATATGCTATGCGAGTATTTGTTGACTTGTGTGTCTTCAGATTATGGCTTTACTACTAAAGAAACGAAAAGCTTGGCGTACAGATTAGCACATAAGCATAATAAAAACTTTCCGGCGTCTTAAGAAGAGAAAAAATGGCTGGAGAGGTATGGCTTAAGTTATTTATGGAGTGAGATCCAAATTTATCACTAAGATTGGCTCAAGCAACAAGTATGGCTTGGGCAACGAGCTTCAATCAAACAAATGTGGCGATATTTTTCTCCAGTTATACATGTGTCTTTAAAATACATAAAGTTTCCGGAAAAATATATTTAGCTAACTTTAGCTAACTTAACAGCTTACGGCTCAGAGTGGATGCAAGGGAATGATTTTCATACGTTTCTAGAACACTTCAAAAACCATGTCAGACTGTCAAAAGAACAAAAAGCTTTGTTATTACCAGAAAACCATTCGTCACACGTGGCTTTAAAAAATATCGAGTTTTTCAGAGAAAATGGCATAATCTTACTCACGTTTCCTCCTTGCTGTAGTAACAAACTACAACCAATGGATCGTGCTATTTAAGGCCCTCTGAAAAAGGCTATTCATAATGCAAAAAAACTGCATTTGACGTAACGATCACGGCAAGGAACATCAGCGTTGGTTTTGCAGCTACAGGAACTTGGCCTGAACAATTTACTGATCGAGTTTGGACCGATCCAATGTCAGACCGAGAATTGACTGCAGATCAACAAGGAAGAACAGTTACTCCAAACATAATTGTTGGTGCATAAGAACAGTTCTTCCAGTCTATACATACTGTTGAATGATGTTATCGGATCCAAAAACATAGATCATGTTGCCTCTGCATTCAGGAATCGCAGCCCTCTATACGATAGCTTTGCACCAGTTGCTTCCACATCTTAGCATCCATAGCACGTTAACGCTGACTCCGTTGTCTCCAGATCTCTAATCTGTAATGCGCAGCCTCCAGAAATAGAACCTGTTGCCCCACATCCCAAGCTTATAATCCACCACCAACAAACTTGGAACCAATTGCGTCCACAACTAAATCTCTTAATCTAAGCCACATTAAATCTAATTTATTTTCACCGGAAGTTCTCAGGCCACTGCCAAAAGTACCTCCAAGAAAAGGCAACCAACCAAATAGAAGTAACATCAAATCCGCTGTTCTTACTGACTCGCCCATCAAAAATAAGTTACCTCGAGCCCTGTCACAACTTACCTCGAACCCTGTCACAACTTACCTTGGTACTAGGAGAGTTGTGACATTGAGGACTACTTCATTTAATGTCAATTTTCTCATGGATCTTACTTTTTTTGTTTCTTTTTATATTTAATTTAAATAGTGTATTAAATTAGTTTTCTTCCATAAAACAGCTCATAGACGTACCAGTAATATTAGATGACTTATGTTAGTTAACGTAAAAATTGCCACAACCTTCCTCGGTCTCCCCTACTTTAGCATTGTGATGACACACACCGCGGTGCGAATCGCCTCTCGGTTTCGGAACCGAGTCGGTAGACGAGAGAAATGACCCACCGACTCGGTTTTCGAGCGTTTTTCGATATGTTTATTGCTGCGTAGTTCGATCGAGCTGAAATTTTCTGGATGCATTGATGAATGCATGGGATAGGGGAAGGAAAATCTGATAAGAAAACAGATTTTTGAAGAATGGTTACGATACAGTATTGGAAAATGAAACATTTGTGGGCACTTGGTTTCTAGAAGTAGGCAATTACAGATTTTCAAAGAAAATTAGTATTAGAACTACTTTGTCCAAAATTCATATGCATATATATACTTACATATATATGTATATACATATATATATATATATATATATATATATATATATATATATATATATATATATATATATATATATATATATATATATATATATATATATATATATATATATATATATATATATATATATATATATACATATGTATGTATATACGACTACTTATTTCACAAGCATCTATATGATACTCCGACGTAATTTGTAACTGAACCGACTCGATAAACGCTTCTGAAACCCGCTGTGTGTGTCAGCCGACGCGCCAAACCGAAGCGTTAAACGCTTCGGTGAAATCGAACTGTCTGTCATTGGCCTAAGGCCAATGACAAACACAGCGGTTCTTGCGAGGCGTTTCCCGCGAGGAAAACCGAGTCGGTATAGTCGTGCATTACTTTAGGATTGTGATAACACACACCGCGGTGCGAACCGCCTCTCGGTTTCGGAACCGAGTCGGTAGACGAGAGAAATGACCCACCGACTCGGTTTTCGAGCGTTTTTCGATTTGTTCATTGCTGCGTAGTCCGATCGAGCTGAAATTTTCTGGATGCATTGATGAATGCGTGGGATATGGGAATGAAAATCTGATAAGAAAATTGATTTTTGAAGAATGGCTAGGATACAGTATTGGAAAATGAAACATTTGTCGGCACTTTGTTTCTAAAAGTAGCCAATTACAGATTTTCAAAGAAAATTAGTATTAGAATGACTTTGCCTAAAATTCACATGCATATATATATACATATATATGCATATACATATATAAACATACGACTACCTTTTTCACAAGCGTCTATATGATACTCCGACGTAATTTGTAACTGAACCGACTCGATAAATGCTTCTGAAAAACGCTGTGTGCGCCAAACCGAAGCGTTAAACGCTTCGGTGAAACCGAACTGTCTGTCATTGGCCTAAGGTCGTCGGCAATGATATGCCCTATAGTACTTTAAGCACATAAATTATTCTCCTGGGAGCACGTAGGCATAGATAGGAAAACAATCGCCCTCGTCCGGCGGCTCAGGGGCAATGTGCAAGTGGAACACACTCACATTTGAGGGCGGTTAGCGTCCTTGGGAAAGGGATGCAGCTATATTTAGACAGATAGTGCATATTGTTATGGATGCTGTATTGTATCTATCAAAAACTGTCTTTCTTTTCGTGGGTCCAACGAACCCCTAGCGACCTCATCACACAAAGTTCTCAGCCTGGTCAAGGGAACTTCTTGAATTTAATTTTCTTGTTCTCCAAACATAATTCAACTCTTAAGTTTTAATTAGAATATTTAAAAAACGAACAAGTATTGTATTTATCAAAGACGATACAAAATGCAATTATTGGCATAATGGCAAAAACAGTTAGAAATAGCATTCTAAACGACATCAAAGAAGCCAAAAAGTACATAATAATGTTCGACTGCACTCCAGATGTCTCGCATATAGAACAAAAAAGCCAGGTCATTCGCTGTATAAGAAAAAACGTGATATTTGTGAAATAAAAAAAGTTTCATTGATTTCATAGAAGTTGCTGGAAAGACAGGAGAGTACATTTGTCAACAGATTGTGCAAAAATTGACAGTTGATGGTTTAAATATTAGACAATGTCGTGGCCAATCTTATGATAATGGGTCCAATATGACTGGCACCTATAACAACGTGCAGCCAGGATTGCATAAAAGAATGAGCTGGCCGAGTTCGAGCCATGTTTGGCTCACTCTTTAAATCTTGTCGGTGTCCATTCTGCCTTATCATGCCCAGAAGCAATAAACCTATTTGGAGTAATTCAAATAGTATATTGCTTTATTGTAGGCTCCAATACTCGGTGAGATACTGTGATAAAAAATGTTAAAACCAATTTGAAAGGGAGCAGTCAGACGAGATGGTCTGCGAAACATGTCGTTGTGAAAGCCCTCTTAACTAATTTGCCGGAAGTGGTGGAATCATTGGAGAAAGTTGAGCAAGCTTGTCATGCTCCGGAAGCAAAGTACGAAGCAAGTCATCTCTTAAATGCTTTAAATAATTTTAAATTTATTCTGAACTTGACGGTTTGGGCAAATATTCTCCGCGAAATCAGTCGAGTAAATGTTGAAATTCAAATGGAAGATATAATCCTTGCATGCTCCGTCTCTTTAATGGATGGGCTAATGAAAACTTTGTAAGAAATGAGATAAAATTTAATTAAACATTGGACAGATGGAGCTAAAGAAGTTGCTGGAAAAATTGGCGATGAATCTATTCTGCCAAATAAACGAATTCCGAGGTGCAAAAAACAATTTGATGAGATCTCTGATGATGACTCACGAAGACTTCACCTGTTCAACTCTTTGCTAAGGCAACAATGATGGTGTTTGATCGAATATTATCAGAAATTAAAAAGAGGATTGATAGTTCTACCACGTTGAATTTGCATTTTGCATTTCTCAATGGTACTGAAATTTTGAATATGTCAACAGAAGAACTGCAGAAGCATGGTGCAGATCTTGGACGAAAATACGAGTAAGATTTAAGCAAAGTTGAATTTTGCGAGGAACTCTACGTTTTTTAAGAGATATAAAAGTATACAAAATGCTAGCGCTTTCAATCTCTTGCAACAGATCTAAACGCATGATTTGCAGGATGCCTTTCCTAATATTTTTATTGCTCTGCGACTTTACTCTACGCTTCCTACTACATCTGCAAGCTGCCAGTGAAATTTTAGCAAACTTAAACTTATTAAAAATTATTTACGACCGTCCATGAGCCAGGCACGTTTACCGAGTCTCGCAATATTAGCAATAGAAAATCGAACTGCTCATGAGATTAATTATTACAAGATTTGCTTGCATAGCAAAAGGCTTGAAGAGTAAAATTTTAATTTCAATGTGCAACATAATAATTACTTTTAATCTCACGTTTTTTTTCATACCCTATCCTTTCCTATTCTACTTTAAATATATGTCCGACACACTAGACCGGTCGTTGTGGCATTCTTTGAGGGTCTATCAGTGGGCTGGAATGATGATGATGATAAAGGTAAAAATTTTGGTTTGCGGGGGCGGTATTTTTCAGTTTTTGCCTCGCCTCGAAAAAATTCAAGATCCGGGGCTGCTCCAGGCAGTAATAAATAACTTTTTGATAAGATGTCGCACATGCATCACCGAGTGTGGGGACCATTTAAATTGAATTATTTTTGAAATCCAATAGAAAAAAACAATAAAAATGTGTCATTTTTCAAATAAACAAAGAAAAAATTAATTATTAGAATTCATCCAAAAGTTGTTAAAGTTTTTTCATATAGCAATATTCATCAGCCACCCAGTATCTTAAATAGAAGATAAGATCTAAGTTGTGTCATGCGGAGAATTTTTTTTCTTAGAATCATTCTATGAAAAATGGCAAAGTTACATTATTGAAAAATGAACTAAAGCGTATAAATATAAATGAACGAAATATGAACTAAAACGTATAGATAGAACTACAAAAGGAGATTAAAGACAGAAATTAAAGAGACTGGCTGATAGCACTAACAAGTATTCTATTCTATAAAGCTTATTCAGAATTCTATTTAATTAGAAAATGTTCGAGGAAAATTAACGTTCGACTGTCGTCCGGTTTCTCGCCGGACTCGCCTACATAGTAAACTGACTCATACCCTTGCCGTCTTTGTTCAATTCCGATCTAGCTTTGCAGATCCGTTGGAAGGTTTCAGCACTGTTGGAAAGCGAACAATTGAAATGACCTTCTACGTGATGCGAAAAACCCGATTGACGATGGTTGCTGCACAGCCAATAGATATACTATGCGTTCAAAATACAGAAACTGCAAGCAGGCAAAGCTATACCCAATTAGAATAAATTCGCTTAAATAGCTCGATCAAATCAGTTACTCAAGAATACCAGATATGCCAGATATTTCATAGATGAGCAAATACATTCCAATAGGCAAGACATTGATTTATTTTCATTTAATAGTGTTGGACGAAGATTTGTTTAAGGAATCTAAAATCAGTTTAGTGGTTAATTTTATTAGTTATTCTCTAATTCGTCCCCACAGGTGCCTTTCCAAATGCCTGCATGAAGTGGTTTTATAGTTTAAAATATCTCAGCTCGAACTTCGGTTCACACCTACTGAAATAAAAAATCAATTTATGTTCGAATTAAAAAAACATTAAACAATTGACGTATGTAATTCTCGATGAAATTCCTACTTACAAATTCGCAACTCATATAAATCGAAACATCAAAAATTTATTATCTGGCTTTTATTATATGCAAATCAGTGTATCGAACAACAAGAGTAGAAAATATTTTATCGCACAAAACGCTATTGTTCTATGAGGGGCACGTCCACCGCTACCGAAACGTTTAACCTATTTGGGGGATCATTTTCGATCATCGAAAAGTAATTTAATATTTAATTGACATCGGGCGCCGTCGGGAACATAATTCAGGAGAGCGAGAGCTGTTTTAAGAACATGACACTGGTGTAATTTGATATTTGATGGCTGTAATTTTTTTTGATTATTCAAATCGATTTGATGGTCGATAGTTTAACAGATGATGTACAAATATTCCTTTGTTCGTAAACAAAATCAACCTTATTGTTTTTTAAATGTTCAGAAATACTAAATCTTCTATGAGGAATCAATTCTACCCTAGAATCGATGAAAGACAAATCACTCACTTAATACACACCTTTTCAATAAATTATACCGTTTTGGAGCCAGACCCTGTCATTATCCAAAAAATGGGGACCATTTTAATTAGACACACCTTTGTCCATTCGAATACGATCTGTGAGGTGCGAAGTGGAAAATTATCTGCTTAGGGGTTTTGGCAGGGAACTAGACATTAAAGTTAAGGTTTGTTGGAATGTAAGAAAAATGTTGGACTAAGACAGGATCGTTACGGTAGAACTGCAGTTATTCGTTTCTCATTCTGTTTTGAAAAATATTTAGAAAGATTAAGTTATGCTTCCGAGGTAAAGTTAGGTAGAATAATCCACCAGTTTGCTGCGGAGCAAGTCGGCCCGAACTCTACCAATGGTTTTTCATTATCTATTGCGATCGTTTCTTCGAATTCTTCGACTTCGGAGGATTCTTTAATTTTCTCTGTGACTCTTTACTGTCGTTATATGGTCGAGTAATTTCGTCAACAGACATTACTTGTAGAGGTAAGAAGCGTATTATTAGGATTCTGACGAGTATAATTCAAAACTCCTGTAAAAGTCCATCGTTTACATTTGGGAGAGTTTTCCTTTTAATATAATCCTCAAGAGATACGCGTTTGCTATTATTAATTTATTGTAAGTTAGGTGTTTTATTTCTTTTGTCAATTTACTTTTATTTACCTAAGGCAACCCGTAGATTGCCGCATGTTTGGCGCTGAGTGTAACTCGTGCAGCCGATATGAGCTAATTAGCCAATGCAGGCTCGATTAAGTCTTGCCGATGATAGGCAACAATTTAGTTTAAGTAAAACTAAATGTAGTAATCTTAAATTAACGTTTATTCATTCAAGATTATTATCCAACTTCTACTTCATATCATTCTTACATTCTATTTATCTTAAATTTCTGCTTACGCTATTCTTACCTATCGACAATACATAACCATTACTCAATTATTTTATTTATTTATTAGCCAAACAAGGCATAAATACATATAAATACATACAAATAAATTATTTTAAAAAGCAAGTGTACGGTACAAATAAATAACACATAAATAGATAACTAATTGAATAAACAAATAAGTTTGAAATAGAAAATAAGTAAAATAACAATGAAATAAAAGAAAAACAATTAAAAACGATAATTAAATGAGAGCTTAAAAATTATGGTGTACAAATGGCTTGGATAAGGGAAGACTTGAAGGATAGTTTGGAAATCGTTGGGGAATAAAGGTTGCTAAAGCCATTGAAGACCCTGCAGCATCTATTCACTGGCTCATTAGCTGCATAGATGGTGGAATGTGGATATTCCTTTAGTAAACGATTGGACCTGGTGTTCCTTAAGGGGATATTTATCACAAATTTACTATTGAGGAACTCAACTCTAATAACGCCTCTAATTACGTCAAATGTGAAGCAGGCCGATATCATCATTCTTCTGGATACAAGTGAAGTTAAGTTTAAATGACCCAATCTAAACTCATATGGGGGTAAATTTTCGAAATCGTAAGGGTTGTACAGATCTCTTAGGGCGAAAAGTAAAAACTGTTTTTGAATGGACTCGAGTCTGTTATTGTGAATTTCGAAGGCTGGGCTCCAAATAATACAGGCGTATTCAAGAAGAGGGCGTACAAGTGCAGTGTATAATGATCTTGTGGCCCACAAGTTTTTAAACTCCTTGGCACGTCGTTTAATAAAGCCGAGCTGCTTATTCGCACGGGAAAGAATTTTGTCGTAGTGCAAGGTGAAACGAAGTTTCACATCCATCACAACACCGAGATCAACAACGCTATCAACGCGAGTTAATAAGTTGTTGCCGAGAAAGTAAGTGTTCTGCGTAACCGTGCATTTACGGCTAAAACTTATGATTTGGCACTTATCAATATTCAGCGAGAGCTTGTTTATATTGCACCATTGAACAAGAGAATCAAGCTTGGATTGAAGGAAAAGTGCATCAGATTTAGATTCAATGGTGTGGTACAGTTTGAGGTCGTCTGCTTAAAGTAGGTGAGGTATGTTTGACAGGACGTCAGATAGATCTGAGATGAATATGTTAAAGAGAAGTGGGCCAAGATGACTACCTTGTGGAACACCAAAGGTAGCAAATATATTTTTTGATAAAATTCCTTGAAATTTAACGAGTTGGATTCGGTTGTGTAGGTAGGAACTGAGCCAGCTTAGTAAAGATCCGGCAAGCCCGAATTTGTGCAGCTTAAGGATCAATATAGAATGGTCAACTCTGTCGAAAGCTTTGCTAAAGTCAGTGTAGACTGCGTCAATTTGATAGCCTTTTTCCATTTTACACAAAACGTCCGAAACTAGGATACTCAAGTTTGTGATAGTTGAGCGACCTTTTCTAAAGCCATGCTGTTGCTCATTCAGACGGGAGTCAACTAGTGGGGAAAGTTTATTGTATACAACCTTTTCAAAAAGTTTTGGAATGGAAGATAAAATGCATAAGCTCATGACCTAATTCATGTGAGTTGCTTACTATGTTTTTTCCCACATCAAAGCCCTAAAATGTATTCGACGCGAAACGAAACGAAGTGTCAAATCCCATACAAAATCAGCCTGGCGCGGAATTTCGTTTCGTTTGGTTTTGCTAGTCAGTAATGTGTTCGAAGACGTATAACTGTCTTCGAAGACGTATAACTGTCTTCGAAGACAACGCAGTGGCTCGCTCTGAGATGGCGCTGCACTATGTATAAGTTAAATTTCGCGGCCATTTAATGACCCAGGTACCTTAAATTGATGCGAAAAATGTGACACCTCATAATTTCATTCGAATTTGCGGATATTTTATTGAAAAATGAGTGAAAATGGATGGATGAACAGCGCATCCTTGCTACAGTAGTGTTTGTTTTGCCGATAATATCATTTTTGATGCCGGTTAGTTAAATTTATATGCACCGAATTCAAATATAATACACTTGTTAAATGTCATCAATGGCAATTTATACTGCCCCCGGTGTCGGGGTGCAGAACTTTATTTCGCTCGATTCCGCACAGACGTTTTCGCTGTATTTTGTTCGTCGAATACATTACTAGGCTTAAGTTTTCTAGTTCATAATTTACTCCACGTGATAAGTATTTGCATAGTCTCATCATATACATCATCCATGTTCCATGTCAAGACAACACACATCAAACCAAGACATACACCATATACATAAACCACATCGAATATGTCCAAACCAGGACAAAATGTCTTATACACATCAATGATATAGTGGAATATGGATGTAGTCTATGCTTATCAAGGTTAAGTGTCTTGAAAGCCAATTAATTTTTGTCTTGTCTTACGTGTATGCATATTTGAGTAATTGACTCATTACACTCCCTTCCTGGAAAATTTTATTCAGTACCACCGAAGTGTAAGTACGAATTTCTAACTTAGGCTGTATCCTGCCTTATTTGGCACTAGAACTGGAGCAGTGAAGTGCCGAATTGGTTCGATAACGACTTGTTTAGATCGAATGCTGCAAGCTATCTAGCCTTTCCTCAATAGCATGCTGGTACAACAGTTTTACGAAAAAATACGATGTAGAGACCACCATGTCCTCAACACATATTTTCTAAACAACAGGAAAATAAAACCTGTATTCATGGGCTAATAAAGTCTATACACTCTGCACTTGCTAGATTACCGTTCAGGCTCGTTCGAATAAATATCTAAGGCGAACCATTAATATATAGGACACACAAGCGCTGGGCATTCACAGAGGAAATGTTCCGCAAAAACAGCCAAATCTAGGCAGAGTGGACAGAGATCAGCATGCAAAAGACCTATTTAGTACGTGAGTCCTCCAACGCAGAAATTTCATTTCCTTCAATTTCCTTCCCCCGGTACCCAGAGCAGATGTACCTTATTGAATCTAGCGACAGAACTCAATCGTGCCTTGCATTTTTAGGTAATATTCGAAGTTGTCAGGGGTCTGTCACTGCAAATAGCGATACGTTTGCCACTTCTCTTTTGTTCAATCACTCAGCAGACAGTCCTCAAGATTGTGAATATTTCTTCATGAAGAACAAAAACGTGTCATTCGATGAACACAGGTATTCTCCAGTTCCAGATCTAATATCCGTCTTCGAGCCGTCCGTGAAAAAGATTTTGGAGTCTCCCGGGCCGGATTTGACCATCTTGCTGCCCCTGAGCAATTGTAAACTTGGCATCCCTCCCCCATATCCACTCCGCCCGTCTGATTCCAGCTCCGAATTGTTCTATTAAAATCTGACAACAAGGAATCCAACATTTTTTTTTCTATACATTATAGTAATACGATAGCTAGAAACAAGCCATACAAATACAACAGTGGCAGCTCGTCGGTGTACGCAAAGGAATCAGTGCTTCCCTTGCTAAACCACTTTGCATAAAAAAAAAATTATTTTACAATCAATATTTAACAATCAATAGATTTGATTTTTGAATATCTTTTTTCAATGAATATCTTTTTGCCACTATGCATGAAGTGAATATCTTTTTGCCACTATGCATGAAGTGGTTTTATTTTATAATAGTCCAACTACAGAGCTTTGAAGGTAAATTTACAGCGACGCAACGAAAACTTAAGCGTATTACTCAAAACCTCAAGCACTGCGTACCAATCAATTCAGTACATACAGTTTATTGCAGCGCATTGCGATATACAACAGAGAACACTGAAGTGATTTTGCTTCAATGCTCAAACTCGTGATTTTCGCGTAAATCTACTTAGACGCTTTATCTAAATGATGCCCACAAAAACTCTGCAGTGAATGTACCCAAAAAGCATCGCGGAGACTGCTCAGTTCACGGCGCCTCGGTCGATATAGAAATTCAGAAAACCCTTGCACATCCACCCGCTAAACGACCCTGAAATCTTGGTGTATGAATGAAATTCAAACGCTGGAAAGTTATCAGCGTCTCTGTAATGTTCCTGTTTCCCGTCATGATTTGCTTTACAGAATTTGTAGATTCTCTTCTGCTCCTCTTCTTACGAGTTGTTCCACTTCTGATTTGATGCCTTATATGCTTTGTTCGCATGGTGTATGTACGGTACAAGTTATTGTGATGTTGATATGGAGAATAGAATATATAGGAGTTACATTGTTTCGTGTGCAATTTTCCCGAGATAGTTTTTTTTGTATCTGGTTTGGGTTTACTTGCGCAAAATGAGCTTCTCGGTTCAGCTGCTTTGGGTGATATGACCACTTGATTGCTTTCGCCTATGTTGATGTTATTTCTCTGTTGAATTTCTATATTATATGCTTATATATTTTGCTTGTGCATCCCTAAGTCTCAAAATCATGAGCCGCTACTGAAATACAATCCAAATTCGGTTATAAGAAACGAGCCATGCAATATAAAATAACAATACAAAGACAATTATCAGAAACTAACCAAAAAAATTTTAGTTATTTTAGAGAGGCAAACATTTTTTTACCAGATAAATACTTATATTTTTTAGATAAATGCCTAACGTTTTCATTAGCAAATTGTAACAGGGTAGCTCAGATTCAATACAAAACATTGCTGAGCTGTTAAGGCGATGTTCGGTCATCGTGGAGCGTAAATAGTTTTTTTATTATTTTCAACGGCCTTTATGCACTATAGTTGGTCACAGCAATAGTAATGAATATTCGATAGGTAATTTCAACATTTGAAAACACACAAGACAAATAATTTTCATCGATAAATCTTAATTATGCTAACGGAGACTTTTTGTAAATTTTTTTGGCACGAAAAAATGCGTGAAAGTGAACAAACTCATCGTCCAACATGGATTCGAAGTGTGAGTGATAGATTTTCTTCCAGCAATTTTGATTTCTCACGAACTGCATCAGAATCCAGCTTATCGAATAGAATGATGATGACAAAGTTCTCTTTGAGAACTTGATATTTTTTACATCTCTCTTCTAGTTCAGTTGAAAACCTATCCAATATGACGTTGAAAGCTTTGACTCTAAACGTGTCACGACCCGAAAATTGGACTTCACTATATATTATTTGATTCAACTTTTGCTGTTTTTCTAAGATTAGAATTATATTTTTGCAAAAAAACTTAAGTCTTGATAATATGAAACTTTTCGAAAATTTGCCGCCCTTCCACTCCTCCCAAATATTTGCCGCCCTGGGCAGTTGCCCAAAAGTGCCCATACTTAAATCCGGGCCTGAGAGTATCCCCTTGTACGGGCATCTGGGTGCTTCCAGTCACTTCTGCTCAAGAAAATTACTTCGTATATTCTCCCGAAATTGAGTAAGGGCACTAACAGAACAGTGCCGCATATCGTCGTTTCCTCCCCATAGGCCAAGTAAGATGAGTTCGTCTATAGGCAGAGTTGATCCCCACACTCTGAATTTGAATGTCGACCGCATTAAAACCGCACCAAGAGTGATACTCATGGCATAACATATACCCGGGTATACAGTCCTTTGCAGCTTTGTTAACTTCTTGCGAGCTTACAATAGCTCACAAAAGCCCACCAAACCACGGATGCGTATGTGATCACGGGTGCGTACCTTATGATTGAGGTTTTGCCCCATGTGATGGCAAAACCTCTCTTCCACAGCCCGACATCATTTCAAGCTCGATGAAGCTTCAAATTCACATGCTTCTTCCAGTGAAGTTTTTTGTCCAAAACTACTCCTAGATATTTGACTTAATCTGAAAGTTGAAGAGCTGTGCCCTTCATATTAGAAAGCACATCTTTTCAAGTTTCGTTTTAGCAGGATTCACTGTTAGGCCGTGCTTCGAGCACTTATTGTCAGTTAAATCCAATGTACGTTATGTTTTTCTACACACAACATTCCTTTGTGGGTATCCATTTGATGCTTCCGTTCTCACGTAGCAGTCGGCATCAGCTTCCAATAGCGAAAACCTCTGCATCAGTATAGCATGTATCCATTTAAGTAGGATGTCGTCCACACCGTGAGCTTTCCCAGCGTCATATCGCTTCCTAAAGGTTGTGCAGTCGAAGGCCCCTTCAATGTCTACAAAGTATCTCCATCGCATACTCGCCATTTAAGATTACTCCTGTAACTCTGGAAACAATAGAATAAAAGGCCGACTTGTATGATTTTCCCCTCTAGTACGCATGTTGCTCATCAGTCAAGGGGTTACACTTAACAACAACACTCATCAAGTCTCTCCAGGCATTTCAGCATAAACGAAGCTAATCTGTTCGGCCTAATGTTCCTTGGATCTGAATAGGCATCTCTCCGCGGTTTATGTTTGAAGAATGCCTCAATCTGTCACCAAGGTGACGAAACATACTCCAGGGCTAGACATGCCCAAAACGTTTCCTTTGGATTTGCCTCTAGGTGGTCAACTCCTCCCCTCTGTATAGCGGGACAAATGCTATCCATACCCGGCAATTTGAAGTTTTCAAAGGACATAATTGCATCCCTAACCTTTTCGTTGGTGACCACAGATCTAGCTGTGTACCAGCTTTATCTACTGCTGCGAAGAACAGGAAGTTTGGCCAGAGGAACACAAGTCTTCTGCGTTTCAGTCGTCGGTAGCGCCCTGAAAGTGATCCCCATATAAAATCACCATATGTCTTCTAAGCTATCTGCGAGTTTTTCCATTCATTTGCAATGTTGCTCTTCCAATGTGGGTTGAGGAGTTTCCTGGTATTTTCCCTGAGCTTCTGCAGTTCCCAGTTCCACCTGGGAACTAACTTGCTGCATCTACGCTTTTTGCTCGGACAGATTCCTTCATAGCTTCATATTATGCTTCTATTCAGAGTGCTTAACCAGGATTCTTTGACTTTGTCGACTTTATCCTACCACTAGGACATGCCTCTGTCTGCAAGAAGTCGATTAACCAAAATCCTGAAACCAAACAGCAATCGATGACGTGTAAGCAACCCTCTTCACCAACGCCGAAGGAACTCAAAGTGTCGAGCTCGACGGGGAAGGTTATGCATGCGTTTTTTGGGACGCTGAAGGAATTATCATAGTGGAATGGAAAAGGGACCAAATAAGAAGATTGCGAGAGGCAATGGAGGAAAAAAGACGCGGCAAACTGCGAGCCGGAGTTCTGTTTCATCAAGGCTGCAGGTTTGATGGCTGCAATCTAAAAAACAGGATTCGAACTTTTACATCTTTCCTCGGAAACATTTTTATCACATCACCCAGTGACTTTTACATCTTTCCTCGGCTCAAGGAACACCTTCCGGGTAAGAAATTTGAAGATGATAGCGAAGTGATGGCCGCTGTTGAGGCATTTTGAGAAAGTCAAGATAAAGCATTATTTTCTAAGCGTATCCTGGGTTTGGAAAAAGATGGACTTAATGTATTAACTTGTTAGGAAACTGTGTTGAAAAATAAATATGTATATATTCTAAGTTTAATCGCCTTGGTTTAGAGTCATGATCATTACTTATTGATCAACCCTCGTAGACGTATAAGTTCTGACGCAACTTTTTTATTCAACATTGTTAATGGGAATCTCGATGTACCCTCTCTCTTAAGGGGGTAGTACCGGTTATAATTTTGAAAAAATCATTTTTTTTGTTTTTAGCATTTTTCAATTTATTATACCTTCAGAAATCACGTCTCATAATTTTATTAAGGTATTCCCAAAAATAAAGAAGTTATTACTGTTACGGCAGATTGCTGTTTTTAATTACTGGGGGGGTGAAAAGATGAAGAGCGCATAAGTCAGGCATTAAAAGTGGCAAAGAAAGCGCGTTTGGCAAAAAAAACTGCCCAACTGCAATAGCAACCAGCTTATGTGGACTCAAGAATACTTATGTATGGTCCAAGGATTGCAGACTGAGCAATTGGAGGGTATAAAAACATATTTTTCAAATAATATTCAATAAATAAATGGAAAAAAAACTTTAAACGCGTTTTTCTCGAGACGACTTTTTATCAAACTGCAGACACTTATTCTCCAGATTGGCCGAACCGATTTAAGTCAAATTTAGTGCACTACTTTATTCAAGTATCTTGTGTGGTTACCTACCACAATAAAGGCCAAAAATTAACCCAACAAAATTTGGCAAGTGAAACAAAGTGAAAAAAATAACGATTTTTCTAAAAATATTTGAAGCAACCGCCATTTTTTTGATTATGGTTTTTAAAATATTGTGGTAGATTACATCGTAAGAAACATTCCTCTTTCAAATGCGGGCTGGTTTTTTTTTGTTTCAGATTATTTATTCCTGAGCTTATCTGTCCGCAGTATGACGAGGCATTTTTCGGAACGTCAACTTTGGCGCCCTCTATAAATAAGTAGAAAAATGAAAAAAATAAAGAAATAGTTTTTTTGTAATCTTCAAAACGTGTATTTTACCCATGCAAATTTTAAAATTTATACAAAATAAAGGAGGTGAAATAAAAAATATTGAAAATTTTAGCATTCTAACTGGTACTATCCCCTTAAGTGAATTTTCGCTAAGAGTCCCTTCTAGAACCACGAGGTGCAATGACATATTTATGTTACAAAACTATAGGGTAAATTACCTAATGCATTCACCCGTTGAGAGGCTAAAACGTCTTGGTAATAATATATCTCTTCGAGCCGATATTTTCAATGATTTAGCCCGCATTAAAGATATAGTGCGCAATTTTTCAAATGTAAACTTTTAAACACTATTGTGGCTTGGATATCACATAAGGCATAGAATTATGATATATTAATCTATTGTTACACTAATGTAATGGAACATTGTTCCGTGTATTATTTAATAAATAAATCAATTAGCATTTTAATTTAAACCAATTTTTTCCTTTTGAATCTAGATTTATTTTAATTACTGGACATATATCGATTAAAATAAATTTAGCTTTATAAATAAAGGAAAAAAATTGGTTAAATTTAAAATATTTTTACAAGCTAGAAAAAAAATTGGTACATAATAAAAACAAATAGATTAGTGCTTACCAACGCTTCTTTTTTATTAAAATCACACATTGCATATAATCAGTAGTCGAAATGTTGAACAGGTAATTCCCAAGAAGTGTGTTATCAAAAAAGCTTTGCTCTCAATTACCATCAAGCGGATGGAATGAAATAATTTAGGCTAATTGAAACCTATTGGCTCACGGAGCGATTGCAATGCTCTATAGAGCTATAAAAAAATCCTTTCTTCGCAGAAATATTCCTTAGACCCAACATTGCGCGTTTTTCTACTCACATCCGTGCCATAGTTTAAAGACCTAGGTGCAACATTTCATATTAGGCTGAAGATTTCTGATTTTGTAATTTACTTTTTATGTAAATTTCAGCATTTCTACTTTTTAGTACCATCGAAAATGCTTCCCCAGCTTGGTCCATTCATTACAACTATCTTCAGCTATTTAACGTCGATTTGTTGTCGTCTTGTTTGTTATAATATTGCTTAGCCTACCTGCTAGAATGTTAAGCAAGCAATCAAATTATGAAATGTTTAATACTTCAGCTGTAAATTTTCGCTGGGGGTTGCACCATAAAACTAGCCCACCTAAGTGTTAGATGCATTAAAAACTTTTAAATAAACAGACACTACGTTATTCCCAAACCAGATTTTCCCAATTACAAATAAACATTTTCATTTTCGAAACAGTTAAGTAAATAATAAAGTTAGTAAATGTAGGTATATCTTTATCAAAACTATTATATAACCGACAGAATAAAAAATGCCTTTTTTGTTCAATATGAAAAATGCATTTGAATACAGAGAATTACAAAAAATTAAATCTTTAAAGCAGTTTTAATGTATCAGGTTCTGTTTTCAAGCACAGGTACGCAAATGCTGTAATTGACCAGATTGTTTCTGCTTCAGCGTAATCCTGTTTACAACGACTACCTAAACAATCCGTGCCTTCATTTTCATCACCACTATCTCGACTTCGACTTGATCCGACACTTCGGTTAACTTCTGCTTAAAGTTGAAATATCTTATTAACGCCATATGTTTGTCTAGAAAACCCATCATATCAATTCCCTAGCATTAAACTGATGACTTTATGACTCTAAACAATGTCCCTGACCGTGTCCTCGTCCTACCTGTGCCAGCTACGAGGAACCGATTTAATTGATGGAAAAACCCAGGCAAAGCACATGCACATGTGCTTCGCTGGAATCCAGGCGATCACGATAGGTAGCTCTTCGCAGCGTGAAAACTGTTTCCACTGGGACCATCAAATGAACTGGACAGATTATGACTGATTGTGAGAGATATGGGCACTTTGCATGATCTTACTTCATTAAAGTTTGTTGCTTGGTGGCTATTCTATAGACTCGAATTATTTGTGGGGTAAATAAAACGAAGAATGAAACAGTTTGCATGTGCGCGCTGGAACTCCACAGTGCTCTGATTTCCATTGCATCGAATTCTTTATGGCTTTTTGTTTTTATTGCCGCGCAAAGTCGAAATGTATCTTAAGTGGTCGCAGCGGTCATATTCTGTATTTGCGCGACCATCGCACTCGGGCATTTCTTTTTATGATACATACATATGTATAAGCACATACATATGAGCAGTATGTTCATCGGCGACATAATATCGCAACACTGCCTGAAATCTTGGCATCTTTCGCTCATCGCTGACGAGTTTTGCATTCAACTCGTATTTTACCGGAATGTTCCTATTCATCTGAATTTATCTCCGAATCTTAATTGAAGATCATACGAGAAGGCATGCAGGCCCATTAAGCACATTTACTCGTCGAACGTTCGCTCACATGCAGACAATTCGGCACTGCAATGAAATTTCCAGCTGGTGATTCACTCGACTTGCCTTCGTCTTTGACTTGGCCTCGCGAAAAGCGGCACCGACTTTCAGAATGGGAATGATCCATCGACGCGGGCATATCTGCATCGAGTCAATCGCATTAATTTACAGAAACGCGAACAATATTTCAATTAACGAACTCGACGAGCGACTGAAAAGCCTCTGAAATATGAATGCAAAGTGATTGCAATAATGATTTTAACGCAAACTGGGATGGGATGGAAGTAATCCTGGTCAAGTCCAAATTTACGCGGCTCATAGATTAATCAATTCCTTAATTTTTCCCTATGAAATTATGGCTGTTGTGCAAATGAAAATGTACGGAAACTGAAGCGGGATAAGATATCACTCATCTCTCGGAATCAGTAAAAAAATATTCACCCAAACCTCTATGCACGTAAAAACTCTCCTCTTTTGTCATTCAGTGATTCCAGATGGTGTAATTTATCGCATTGCAAATAATTTTGATACGATTTTCACGACTACGATCTAAATTTCACTGATTTCACTCTATTTTTAATTCAAACACATTTATTTTTGGAAACATGTGAAAATTATTGCGCCAAAAATTATAATTAATCGAAAAATAAGCTTTTCCGTAGATTACTTATAATTATTTTGGTTCGATTTTAGATTGAAGCTGCTTTAACAATTTTCCAGTTAAATGAGTCAAATCTGTTAATACTGAATAGAAATAGAAAATAGGTATTCATTTATTTGGCATTTCTCTTGGAAATTTTTTCTCTTCTGTATCATTGAGCTACCTACTGGTAATATGAAAAAAAAAAACAAATCGATAGAAGTGACTCCTCGTGACAAAATCTGAGTACGTTCGCTATCTCGTAAGAACAAGGTACCGTTCCGGTATCGCAAAGGAGTGGACTACCAAAAATGAGCAAAGAACCAAAGAACCATGTGATCAAACTTGTTAAAAGCAGTAACATTTGTAAGCGATAAAACACATCTCCCAAGCCTACTTATGTAGACGAGACAGCAGAAGATAAATGGATGAATCACGAGTCCAACAGATAGTTGATGGGCTTGTAGGAAATCAATCTCATCAAAACCTTACGACTAGCTTAATGACTATTTCCGTGAAAAAAACTAAATAAGAACCAAATACAGGGTGATTTGCGAATAAACGGAGCGGACCCAGATGGCTCCTAGCACTGCGACCTTCTAGGTAGATTATGCCAATAGAATATCCAGAACCCTTATGACCTTGGATACATTACCGAACGTTTTTTCTTATGTGTTATGATCTTTCCTTTCAGATGGGCCATTAACTCATTTCAGCCGTTTAAATCTGATATCCAGCAGCCCAAGGAAGTAACGTTACCATGGGTGATATATATATATATATATATATATATATATATATATATATATATATATATATATATATATATATATATATATATATTTATATATATATATATTTATATATATATATATATATATATATATATATATATATATATATATATATATAACGCTTGCTTGCGCTTCTCGCTTGTTCTCATCTGCTGGCGGGAAACCAGGGTTGGGTTTATCCCTAAAGCACGAAGAGTTTTGCATGTTAAGCCAAAAACTTATCGCGCAATATGTCTTAACCCAGTCCTGCTTAATATTTTAGAAAGGATTATTGGCTATGATATTTAAAAATAAAGGATCCTACGTTGATCTCGCAGTCACAGCATGCTTATACCAAAGGTAAGTCGGTTGAAATTGCTCTTCATGTCCTCGTTGGCGAATTGAAGGAATATACGCTTGCCACTTTCTTAGACACTGAGGGGGCCTTTGACAACGTAAAGTCTGACGCGAATTTCGATGCTGCATGTTAATATGCGACTGAGAGGTGCTGCTTAAGAATAGAGTGGAAATTTCTTTTTTAAGGTATGTTCACGTACGACGATGGTTCAGCACGGCCATACCTCAGGGTGGACTCCCCTCTCTTCTTTTGTGGAACACCATGGTAAATTCTTCTCTAATGGGGCTGGACCGTGCCGGCTGCAAAGTGGTTGCTGACGCAGACGACATAGTCATAGCATTGTCGGGAAAGTATTTATCTATGTTTTTCGAGAGGTTAAATCACTCTCATGACATACTTTCAGGTTGGAGCCGCGAGAGCAGCTTGAATGTGAATCCAAGAAAAAAGGAAGCTAGTACTGTTTACAATTAGACCTGAGCCAAAGGGTCAAATATTTGGGACTGATACTAGATTTGAAGCTATTGAAAAGCGACAATATAGCAGAGAGAAAGCGGAAAGCTTTCAGCGGATTTTACTGCTGCAAAAGAGCCATAAAAACGAATTGTGTTTTGCAGCCTCGTACTCTTACTTGGCTCTATACCGTAGTGGTTGAGCCAAATCTATTGATTCGGAAATCAATAGGTGACGGGTGCTCTAAAGGCTACCTGCCAATACCTGTTTGAAAGAAGTTGCATTCCTGATGACTGGAGTACTCCACACCACTATTCATTCATTTTTCATTTTGCTTCGTTGGCAGCCAACCAACCTGCTGATATTGCAGCAAGCTAATCTTGCTGCTGTGAGAATGCATTGTATTTCAGCATGAAGTAGGAGAGGTTCGTCCATTCTTGAATTTTCTCTGTGGGAGTTCTCGCTCCAATGTGCGTTGACTGTATCGATCCGGATGTTCTATTAGATTTAGAGGTTACAACTCTCATTCATAGTAGGGACTAATGGCATGATGGTATCAACTTCAAAAGTGGGCTTACCCATGTGGAAACCGGTAACTCACAGTGAAACAATAGGGTCGGGAGGGCTATATACTCAAATGAGCTAAATCTCCTGCTGTCCCTCCGTGCCACCAGACCATTGTAGTGTCTTTCAGGTGGAAGTAGTAGCCATTTTTCTTGCAAGTGATTGGCTTCTGTGTAATGGAATATTCGGGGTCAATATCGGTAATTTTTTTGCAGATAGCCAAGCGGCAATCAAGTCCATTAGTGGTCCTTGTACTGTGTCTATGACTGTCCCTGAATGCCGTCGGCAATACAATTGATTTGAGTATCTAGGCATAGTATCTGGAGTGTGAGGCAGTTCATCAGCCTAGGCTTAAAAACATTGTTACCACAGGTTTTATGTCTCTTCTCCATAGAAATATCGATGTCATCGGTTGAAACAGTGAACAGGCAAAAATACCTCGAAGACGCTAGAAAGTCCTGGACTGATATATCATTCCGTGCAATAACAATACAATTCTCTCCTGGTCTAACGAGGGCGCGAGCTAGCTTTGGTTTGTTTGGGTCTGGTTTAGCACTTTAGAGATTTACTCGCTCACCCCAAGTTAGAACCGTGAGCAGTGAACCGAAGCCCGGCTCACCAGCCTCGAAATATTGAATGTGAATTTCTAGATCGAAGAGTTCAAGTTGAAATTAGTCCGCAAGTAAACTCGTGACAAATTTTACCGTCCGACGTTAATTCCATTCAAGCAGCGGTCCAGCTTACCAGTTAAGTCCGAGGTAGTAAAGTGGGTTACCGGGTACGCGGCTAGCATTAGGCCGCCAGTTTGGGCCCATTTGCCACCACCTGCTCGCTTGTTAGAGCTGCCAAGCGACTCTTTCGCCAAACTGAATCAGCTGGCTCAGCGTGACGGTGTTAGCTACCTCTGCTAACTCTTGAAAGTGGTAAGAACCAAAAATCTTGGGACAATTATTGTTTAGGGCCGGACAATCGCAGAGAGTGTGCTCGATGATGTCCTCTTTCATCTCGCACCTTCTGCATAAATTGCTGGATGTCAGTCCCATTTTGTTCGCATGAGATGCGGTAAGGCAGTGCCCTGTGAGCAAGTCGATCGTCACTCTCAAGCAGTTTCTGCTGAGCTTGAGCAGTTTCCTGTTTTTGCTTGGATCAGGTCATAATGTCCAGGCTACTCTGCAGTCCATCTTTTCCCCATTTGGACTTTAGTTTGGCCCATATGTACAGTGGTACAGGGGCTATTACTAGCTCCTGAACCTTTCCCGCCAATTCATCGGGTTTTTCGGTCATAATGTCCAGGCTACTCTGCAGTCCATCTTTTCCCCATTCGGACTTTAGTTTGGCCCATATGTACAGTGGTACAGGGGCTATTACTAGCTCCTGAACCTTTCCCGCCAATTCATCGGGTTTTTCGTTGGCTTTGACACCACTATGCCCTGTCACTCACATAATACGGATAGGAATATGCCTTGCATTTTCATTGAGCGCCACTCTGGAAGCGTTAGAAGTTTTTGAAGAATATCTGTAAGACGCAAGAGCGAGAATGGCTGCCCTGCTGTCGACGCAAATTGTCCTTGGTTTGGTTGATGTTCCGCTAATGGACTCAATTGCCATGGGTATAGCATAAACTTCAAACTGAAAGACAGTAGCATGGCCCGACAGTCTACACCACAGGTTCAGGCTCAAATCCGTAGGAAACATGCCCGAGCCAACTCCTGTGGCCGTCATTGACCCGTCCGTGTAAATCCAGATACCACCTTCGGCGGTAGCTCTCATTTTCTTCCAGTCTGTTCTTGTGGGTATTTTGACCTAGAAATCAATGCCAAGATTTATTATTTTGCTCATTTGACTCGTGTCTTCTGCAACGAGCCCAAATCTTTTGCAGCATTCTGTTAGAATACCGCTGTGGCCCCATTGATTTGAACCGTTCTACATGTCGTAACTTTTTGCGCGTATTGCCACTAAGCTTGCGCTTCTAAAGATGAATCGATCCAGGGGCATAAGTCCCAGAATCATTTGCAACCCAGCCTTTGGGGTGGTTCTTAAAGCGCCCGTAATACATTTGCAAACTAATCTTTGCAGTCTTGTTAGCCCCTTGATATTGGTTAAACTCTCCGCTGCCTTCCACTACACGATCGCTCTATACACCAAAATTGGCCTCACTACACCTGTGAGTATGTAGTAAGCCGCCCTATGTTTATGACCCCAAGTATTGGAGTAGGCAGATTGGCACGCGAAAATTGCTGCGCGAGCATTGTCTATTTTGTGCTTCACGTTAGCCCCCAGCTCAGTTTCCTGTCTAGTATAAGGCCCAAATATTTAACACTATCAAAAAGTTCCAATGTTATTCCGTTGAGGCTAGGCGTGGCAATAGCCGGCACTCTGTGTTTCATTTTGAAAATTACAAGCTCGGTTTTTGTCGGGTTTGCTCTAAGACCGGTTTTTCTGGCCCAGATTTGGATCTGGTCCAGTGCCGAGCGCACCCTTCACAAGTACCACAAAGTCATCGGCATACGCCACCACCTCAAAGCCACTGGCCCTTAAATTCTCCAGTATTTCGTTGATTGTCAGGATCCAAAAATTTGTGAAGTGGCATCTTTGTCAATTCCTTATCATCTTTCCTTAGATCATTCCTTATGTATAGGTCAATCAGTTTTTCCATAGTCTTTAATATAAAAGATGTGAGGCTAATTGGCCTGTATGATTTTGGCAGGTCGGCCGGTTTGTTGCCACCTTGGGATGAACACAACCAGCGCCAGTTGCCACAATTTTGGTATATAGCTGAGTTGTAAGCTCGCTCTAAATATGTGTACCAGAATGGTTTTTAGTTTCCCTGTCGCTCTTTGTAGCAGAGCTGCATGAATACCGTCTGGTCCTGGTGATTTAAAGGGTTTGAAAGAGTTTATCGCCCATTCAACCTTTTCATACGTGATGATTTGTTTAAGCAGAGGAGGTGAGTGACGTATTCGATCAGGAAGGCCCTCTTCTTTCTCATCCTCATTGCTTATTTCGCATCCTGGAAAGTGTGTTCTAAGCAGCACTTCCAGTGTGTCGTCAAAGGTGGTCGTCATCCCTCCATCTGAAGTTCTTAGTAGTAGGCCTTTATAGCCTTTGGACAGAGCTTTCTGCATCCTGACAGTCTCTGGGATACTATTGCAGAAGGCACTCCAGGCCTTCCTTTTGGATTTCCTTAGGTCTTTGTTGTATTCTGAGAGTTTCTTTTTATAGGCCTCCCAGCTTGATGTGATTTTAGCTCGGTTGAACTCCGTTCTTGCGGCTCTTCTAAGTTTTTCTAACTCCCTATTCCACCATGGTACCCTCGTTTTGGAAGCACTGGTTTTCTCATGGCAGTTATCTTGGTATGATTCGAGGATTATTCTGGTGACCTTATCCACAGTGTCCTCCAGTTCAGTCTTCGTACTGAAATTCGGGTGCAGGCCGTAAAGTCCCGCTGTAAGGCTATTTTGATAGCCTTCCCAGTTCGTACACTTTCGTTGCCTGTACTTTACCCCTTTTACAATATCTTTTCCTAGTTCGAAGTTTATATGCCTATGATCACAGAAAGAAGCGACTCGTAGGATATTCCATTTCTTCATTAGATGCGCTGCATTGTTTGACACCAACGTAAGGTCTAGTACCTCTTGCCTGTTAGCTGTCACGAGAGTCGGCGTCTTGCCCTTATTTACTACAGACAAGTTGCTGTTCAGGAGGAAGTCTAAGAATAGCTCACCTCTAGTACATCTAGTATATCCTCCATGCTGTGTGATGAGCGTTGGCATCGCATCCAATAATCAGCATTTTGTTCTTCCTTCTGCAGTGGCTAACGAGTCCTTTGATATTATTACTTGGGACTTGATCCTCATCCTCTGGGAAGCATGCTGAGGCAAATACTGCCTCCACTATCGATGGGGACCTGTACTTGGACCGCCACTGTGTCCCTATTTGCGTATTCTGGAATCAGAAGAAAGTTAATATTCTGCCTTTATTTACCCAGGGCTCTTGTATTAGCCCCAATTTATAGGTGCCCGAGGCAAACCTGCTGCTTACTTGGCATGATGCAGATTCACCTGTAGATACCTCATTCCCTTTTTTCGGTTTGTTGGGAGCCGATGGGACCTGGTGTTGCCTCCATGCCGGTTCCACTGCCCTCCGTATTGGTGGTTGGAGTGACCACAGGCTCCGGTGTTTTCCCGCCTGACTTTTTGACGTTCAACTTGTCCAAACCGTAATTCTCAAACCGATCATTCTCGTATGAAGCCAGAGCAAGTTCAAGACACAAGTTCGATGTCGACAAGCTTCGAAGCAAGACGGTGCAAGCCACATATATGTACATCTGCTCAGGAAATCAAACTAGCTTCCACGCCTAGCACCATATCTATCAACGAAGTCTGGACTAACATCAAAGCCGCAGTGAATGCAGCAGCCGAAAAAGTAGTGGGATTTACAACCCGGTAAGGCAGAAATGAATGGTTCGACGAGGAGTGTCAAGCAGCGTTGGGCAAAAAAAATGCGGCCTACAAAATCCACATTGAACGACCGACAAGAGCCAAGAAAGAAAAATATGACGATCTTCGAAGAGTAGCTGTTAATTTCGAAGAGGCTCGCCGATAAAGAATGAACACAATTTGGCTTTGTTTGGTTTATTCTCTAAATTCAGTCTAAAGAAAATTCAGTCTTGCAATATTTGTTAACTTATAAATTACTTTATATTTTAGCGTCGTCTGCTAACCATTGCAAACTTAACTCACTAAATGACTTCTGTTTGAAGTTGGCTTCAATGCTCTCGCAGTAAGAGTGGATAGTATTCACAGTGCTGTCACAGTGATGTTATCTTCACGGCATTTGTAGTCAGTTTACAACATTAGCTAATAGAATAATTAGATTTAAGAAACGAAAACATTTTGACAAAATCCTGTAACAAACAGTATCAAATGAACTGCATTATATAACATCATGCTGTAGTTCGGAATCACAGCAAAGTTGGTACGATTAGTGAGAATGACCATATGATATTTGTTCCTTTGGTTGATATGATACTACAACGAATTATAGAACGTCATCACACATTTTGAAATCCCTCAAAGATGACTTCTTCGAAAATTAGTTTTCTAGCGGTTCTGATGCGCTAGACTTTTTTTTCCTTATAATTTCTGATCCAGTCATGAAGTCAAAACGAAATTCATGTAATAAATGGAACTTATTGTAAGCCAAATTTTATAGGGATTTCGTATAAAAATCATGAAAGGGCTGACAGCTATGATAATTTTTAAAATTATTTGCTGTTTCTTTACTAAGCGTTGTTGTCATTCAATTTGCAAATGGGAATGATTCTGAATTGACAATTAACAGCAAATATTGAGGTTTCGAATATTTGAGAAAAATTGGCCGGTGGTAACCCTAAAATTCTTTTCGCCTTTATAATTTTCAGGAGAGTCTTTCAATCGAAATGAAATTCATAGGGTGGTTTTAACATAATGTGAATCACTTAAGGTGTATTTTTGGCTATGCTGCTAACAGGGCTGCCAGACATTTTCGTTAATATTGCATCAACAGATGCTTCCATTATATATTCATATGCAAAGCATTTACTATAAAAATAAGCAACCGATATTGAAATTTTCCGAGTTTTGAAAATTTTGCTGATGGCAACCTCAAACATCGTTTAATCGCTGAAACGTTCGATGAAATCCTCGGATGAAAGCAAAATTGAAAGGATAGATTGATTTTAGCATGAGCTTGTAATTAGTGATGGGCGTTTCTGTTGTTTTCAAAAAACGAAAACGAACTGTTTTTTTTTCAAAAACAACTGTTTTTTAAAACTGTTTGAAAAAAACAGTTTGAATTAACGAGAGGAAAAAATTTTATGCTGTACGACAATTAGAGTTTGGTCGTACTAGGATTTTCACATACTAGGTATAACTAGTACGAGTACGAAAAAATACCTGTTCCAAATACCTATTTGAAGTATGTACATGTATACATACAATGCATACGATTTGCAGTAATGTAATGAAATGGACTAATATGCCCTCCTCCACCCTCGAGACACAACGTTCCCAAGCCAAAATGGTGATGGTGCAAGATTACCTTCAAAGAATACCGAGTCATTGGTATGTGCAGCTTGTGCAACCTCCCGCGGTTTCGTAAATTTTACAACCCCGGTAGGGTTGGAGTCACCCTCGTGGCGACCTCTAGTCACGAGGAGGGCCACAGCACACCCAGAGACGCCAACTGGTGATCCGAATAGGATCTCAACCTTATCCTCCTTGGCACTTTTAGTGCTACTTTTAGTTTTTTCCGGAGGATTTCATTTTGCCGTATCTTCGAAACCAGGCCATTTTTTCCCAGACTTGTATGGAATATTTGCCCGAAACAACTCAGAATGGTCCCTGAATTCATGCTAGACCAAAAAATTTTTTTTTGGAAAAAATTGACGTTTTTGCCCAAAATCCCCTATAAAAAAAATTGTTTGCCCTTAAAATATCACTATTGTACTCCCCGAACACTTTCAATCGTCGAAAGCGCCGTAAAGTTAGTTTTTGCCAAACTATGGCTAAAAACCCCTTACTCCCCTACAAAACCGAAATTTTTTTATCACAGCAATAGGTATTGGCCCGTTATGTCCCAAACCACTCTAACCCAAAATTGTCCGATTTTGTCCGATTTCAGCTCCTTTTGCCCTAAAAACTTTTTGAATATTAAATAAAATACTTGCAAGTACGAAAATGCTCGCAAGTACGAAAATATTGTTTTCCGCAGCTATACAGTTTTCCACTGCCAAGCAGTTCGTTTTCATTTTAACAAGCGCAAAACGGTTCGTTTAAAAAAAACGAAAAACGATGAAAAACGATTCGTTTAAAAAAACGAAAAACCATTCGTTTTAAAAAAAACCAGTTCGTTTTTAAAAAACGAAAAACGATTCGTTCTACAAAAAACAGTTCGTTTGAAAAAAACGATTCGTTTGAAAAAAACGATTCGTTTGAAAATAACGGCAAACGTTTCGTTTGAAAAAAACAGTTCGTTTTAAAAAAACGATTCGTTTGAAAAAAACGAAAAACGTTTCGTTTGAAAAAAACAGTTCGTTTTAAAAAAACGATTCGTTTGAAAAAAACGAAAAACGTTTCGTTTGAAAAAAACAGTTCGTTTGAAAAAAACGACAAACGTTTCGTTTGAAAAAAACAGTTCGTTTGAAAAAAACGACAAACGTTTCGTTTGAAAAAAACAGTTCGTTTAAAAAAAACGATTCGTTGGAGAAAAACGAAAAACGATTCGTTTAAAAAAAAACAGTTCGTTTAAAAAAAACGATTCGTTTTAGAAAAACGATTGGCTTTAGAAATACTATTCGTTGTAGAATAGTTGGAATAATTGGGTTTAGAAATACTATTTGTTGTAGAAAATGGTTCGTTTTAGAAATGCTGTTCGTTTTAGAAAAAATATTTCGTTTTAGAAAAACTGTTTGTCGCTATTTGGAAAAACTGTTCGTTCGTTTTTTGCTGCCAAACGTTTTTTTCAAACTGTTTGGCGTTTTTGAGCCCATCACTACTTGTAATGGTAGACTTATTGCTGCTTCGTTGGAAATGTGTTACCAGCACTGAACATTATCATCATTTTTGCTATAGGAGATGCTGTCAAGAAATGGTTTTTGTTGCTCTGAATAAGAAATGGTTGATATGATACTACAAAAAACTCAAAAGACAATTTCTTCGAAATTCGGTTTTCTAGCAGTTCTGATGCGCCAGAGTTTTTTTTAAACTAGTTCCTAAGGTTTTTACAAACATTACTGTGCATAAATTACATAAATGTGCAAATGCAAAACAATGCAATTCAGGCAGGAAAACAAAAACGCCAACCTTCTCTGAAATACTAAGAAATAATCCGTCTGCAATGCGGAGCTTCCAAAGTTTATACAATCTCATGAATAATAAACGCACTCAGTACATTCTCTGGATGATTAGAAACGACACGACCACAAGAAGATGGCACATTGCGGACGGCTTAGAGCGTAACATGACCTTTTTGCGTGTAAATCCAAACCTTCCTTCCCAAGGATTCACCATGATTTGCCAACTCTTATACAGTTAGTTGCCATCAGAGTTGGCTTCAATGTGACAAAATCTGCACTGGGCATTACTGAAACCGGAGCTTAGCTGTCACTTGAGTACTCTGCGGTTTGTTGTGATGCCGCATTCGCAGCACTGGGCTCGTATGTTGCATGTTGTAATGTGCATCACATGCAAACCTCAGATACAGGGTTGCAATGTGGCGGCGGCGCTGGATGCTTCGGCGTAAAAATGACAGATACCACGCAAATACATAATTGCGTACAATAGTCGAATGATGGTCTGGCGGTATAATTAAAAGAGAAGATAAGTTTCGATGAACACCTTCTGCACTGCGAACGGGACGGTGCTGCGAGGCTGCAGCCTTCGGTTTTTACTTGGCTGTTATCGCAATGTCGTCATCGATGCACTGCGCCCAGCACGTCCCATTAAAAGCGAGGTTCGTTGCATTGGGTGCAAATCGTATATGGAATCTTGCTGGTGGAGCGCTCGGTTCAGGGAACCAGCGTCCATGAATACATTCGCAGGGCTCCATATACTCCGTTCAGTCAGTTTGGATATACATATATTATACGGCTACATTATGGAAGTTGCTTTCTATCGATCGCATCAAATCTACATCTCCCATACCAATGTCGAAGCCCGTTCCCTGTTACACATGTTGCATCTTGACTTAGCGACTTAGCATATTGCAGCCTACGCCTGATTTTCACTACGGCTAGAAAAGATGACGTCGTTTTCGCGCCGGCTCTACTGATCATTACCAATTTCGCTTTGTGCAGTCTTATCTGAGAACATCGGGGCTTGGTAGATCTGCAATGGGCGACCGGAAAGTGGAAAAGGCCGTTGAAAGAAAAACCTCACAGAACAAGTGAGGTGTCGAGAAAGCCAATTTTCGATATTAAGCTAACACAGCAACAGTACGGTACGAATTGAACAGAAAATAGCCATCAGATTAAGTGTTCGGGTGCCTACAAGCAGTACTTGTACACTAGGAAATTTTTGCGGGCCTAAATCAGTTTCAGGGCTATGTAGTTAGTTCTTCAGATGTTATTCACTTTCTTTGGCGCGAACCTACAACAATAATTCGGTCTAGATTCACCTCCCGAAAGAAACTAATTTAAGATCTTCTGATGATGAGCTTAATGTTTTTTGACATCATAACGTTATATTTTTCAGTTTAATAAATTTGATTAAAAATGTAAAGCAAAACAATAAAAAAAGTCCTGATATTGAGCGAAAAGAAAACTTAAACCTTAAACTTGTTTATGGAAATCGTTTCTTTGGAAACCGTTTCTGTCTACTTCTCAATGGTTGAACTCTCCATCGATCTTCTAAGCAGTTCAATCGCATCGAGCTTCTATTTTCATTCCATCAGTCACAAGGACCAGCTCCTTTGCACGCTAATCTGTACCGCATAGATGCGTCATATAATTCCCTGGTTATCTCGCAGATGTAGCTCGTCTTGTGCTCTGTGGTTGCGATGGTTTGAGAGCGTAAACCACTCATACATATTCAAACGTTTTTGGATTGATGTACGTGCTTTTCCACTTGTGGCGAATAATAACACTACATTTAATGAAGCTAAAGAGGACAAGGTTTCTAGGGACTAGTTATAGCAGTGACTTGAGTTACAACGCTAGACTTGAGTTACTCTGAAAAATCCTCCTGATCAGTAATTTAGCTGAGCAAGACAACAAGTGCCAGACGCCAACGTTCCGTGCAGGTAACTGGTAAGAGATACTAAACCTCACGTTAGTGTTAAACAATACAACGCATCTTGTGAAAAAGTACAATGTCCCAGCATGGACATCGTCCCCTAATTATAGACATATAACTATCGAATTTGGTAATATATATCGTCTAAAGGGTCAAGTATAGGCAACCAGAATCATGGAGTAGGAATGCTATCGAAATGATCTTACAACGAGGTTTCATGGGATGTACAGATTTCGACCAAGAATCTGGATTTGGTGGAAACGGTTGTCAAGGTCACCAGAATAATACTTGAATTTTACCATTACAAATGTTCTGAAAAAACCAATGCCACAAAAATGAAAGTGGTTTGGTGCAACAGAGAGTTCGAAAAGCTTGAAAGAGCCGAAAGAACAGGTATCCGCAGTTTCGAAAACACATTGGACCGGAAAGCCTTTAAAAATAATTTCTCAGATTTCACCAAAGAGCTAAGGAACTGCGAACCAAAGTCTTGTAGTGCCTTTTGCGAGAGTCTCAATAGCATTGCAGAGACTGTCAGGACACAAGAAACTCTGGACAAAGTTTAACAAACGCATGTATGATTACTTTGAGCTCCAGGTCGAGGGATGATGACTACTTTCGGATACATACCGAAAATGCTGCCTAAAATACATTTCCTAGGATACGAAATAAGCAAATAAAAAAGACGAACGTCCTAAGCGGGCACTTCGCTTACCACAGATTAAACAAAGCTTCCCGTATGAAAAGGCTGAACAGGCAATATACTTTTTCAAACCCTCTCAATCACCAGAACCAGAGGAGATAGTTCTAGTTCTTCGCCAAAGAACCACAAGGAAACTGAAAAATATTCTGGTATTCATTTTTAGAGTGAATTTGAGTCTCATCTATATATCAGACCGAGTGCCGTTTATCCTCAATGATCATAGCAAACCGTCTGATCTACCAAAATCATACAGGCCAATTAAGTTTATATCCTTCACATTTAAGACTTTGAACAATACATAAGAAGTTATTTTAGATGCCACTACACAAATTTCAATTTACCACTAAAATGACAAATTTTTACTAATGTTCGAAGAACATTATTACTAATGTTCGAAGAACATTAGTATTAAAATCGATTCGGCCAAAAATTCATATTTCTATATATATATATATATATATATATATATATATATATATATATATATATATATATATATATATATATATATATATATGTACAAAAAATTTCAGTGAGATAATCTCGGGAACGCGCCATCCGATTGAGCTGAAACTTTCAGGATACATTGGTGTATATGCAGAATAGGTCCAGGTCTCTTTAAATGTCAGTTATTGTTAACCTTTTGGCGCCGGCGGCCATTTAAGTGATATTTTTAATATACCTATTATTTCGTGCACAAATGATTTTCGCAAAAATAAAGTTAACGAAATAAATTTCTAACGTGTTTTACATATGAATCGGATAATGCTTTGGAGTTTTTTTAACCCTATGTGTGCGCTGGGTGCCTAAAAAGCGAACGGGAAAATTTGAAAATTTTTAAATTTCGATAACTTTTGACAGAGCTATTCAATCATTACGAAATTTTTAGGACATATTGATATTATTCAGTTGTAGATTTGTGTAGCTTTTAATGAGCGTGCTGGCAACCCTGTAGCTAGGGCAGGCACTGAAAGTGAAAGCCTCCAAATCATCGTCTCTCTTGAAAAAATGCCGTTTCTTCAAAAAACAGCCATTCATATGTAAATCTTGTGCTTTGTTTACATAACCAAAAAAAAAAAAGATATGGTATAACGGGCACGCCTGGTAACCCTTGCCCAATTTACCTATATTTTTAGCATCAAAAACTTCTGTTCACGGAAACTCACGATCCGATGAGCAGAATTATTTGAAATTCACAGAATGTATTGGCCTTAAATAGGACCAGGTCTGATAGAAGTGATTTTGAAATGCGGGCGATTTTGTGCCAGTGTTGCCATCTTGAAAAACCACTAAAAAAGATACTGTTTTTAGCCCTATAAATTCTGATTGAATCGTTCGATTTTGACGAAACTCACACAATTGCTGGACCTTACTTTAAGCCACGTTTGGTAGAAATTTGGTCGAAAAATTCGGTTGGAGCTGCCAGCTATGATAATTTTGGTGTCTTCATTTTGAAAAAAAAAATTGGAAGTGAAAACATTCAAACCATCGAATATTCAAAAAATGTCCGTTTCTTACAATAAAACCAATCTGTATATAAATCTTATGTTTTATCTACACGTTCAAAATAAAACTAAATAAATTTCATGTCGGACAAGAACGGTAACCCTCTCCAAGTTAACCTATATTTTTAGCATCAAAAACTTCTGTTCACGGAACTCACGAATCAATAATCAGATACAGCTAAAATTTACAGAATGCATTGGACTTAAGTAAGACCAGATTTGATAGAAGCGATTTTGAATTGTGGGCAACTCTGTGCCAGTGGTGCCATCTTGAAAAATTACAAAGAAAAAAAACTGCTTTTTGCCCTATGAAATGTGAATAAGTTACCAGATTTTCATGAAATTGACACAGTAGCTAAACCTAACTCTAATCTCTGTTTGATGGAAATTTGGTTGAAAAATTTTATTGGTGCTGCCAGCTATGGTAATTTTTGTGTCTTTGATTTGAAAATTCGCTCAGGAAAATAAAACTTTTTGCACTATAACTTCCAGTGCAGTCATGAAATCAATACGAATTTCATACAATTAATGAAACCTGTCATAAACATTATTCAGACCAAATTTGGTTGAAAAGCCACTATAGGGTTGCCAGCTATTGTTGGTTTTGTGTTTTATTGTA